>JXSR01S064445.1:77205-97787 GCA_000969725.1 Ophiothrix spiculata
TTTTGCTGCAATGTATACTTCTGTCATTTGGCCAATTTGAATTTATCTGATCTATTTCATATTCAAGAGGATAATTTTGATTTATCAAATTCAACTCTAGTATTCTTTTTCCATTATTATACCATGCACTGGTATCTGATTTCTGGTATCATCCAATTCATACCCATGCAAATACACCACTTACAAAAACAGATCATTTCCCCGTCCTATGAAAACCTTACCTCAAAAACTTGCAAAATTAGCTCGGAACATCAGATCTTGTTTCACTGACCAATCGATCCATTTACCTCCACATGAATAAATCTGACTGGACAAGTTATTCAAAAGGACCTGATTTCCCTTTCAAAAAGATATAGTTCTAGTACTTCAGAACACACCCTTTAGCTAAATACAACAAAATCAAAGCAACACAAAGCTACAGCACAATAGTAAGCAATAGCCCCTGGCTTCAGGCCATTTTTCTCTCTCCCTTCCCTTGCTTTTTCAACTTGATACGTTCTACATTCTGTACTTTCAAATTGATTTTTGACAGCAAGATTGGATTGGAATATAGAAATCTTAAAATCTGATACTTTGAAAGGAGAAGGGAAAACAATTTGTTGAATCAGAACAACACAGGAAAGCAGGTTGGGTGAGTTCTCTCAATAACATCTTCAAACAAGGTAGTTGTAAACAGACACTGTACTTTCATGGATATTTTACAAATTCACATGATTGCAGTTTTGGATGTAGTGTTGTTCTCCATGCTCATGTCAGAATTGGGACAGTTATGTATTGAAAAGGAATGTATCAAGTTGTATTGGCTGGTTAGCTAGTAACTTTTTTTGGTTTTATAGTTCCTAAAATCTACTGACTATTTGTTTGATGTGCAAGAAAGGAAACAGGTTTCAGTAATTTCAACTTAGGAAGAGACAAGTGACATAATGGGAATGGAGAAAAAAAAAGGAGGAGATGAAAAGTGGATAAAAAAAAAGAAAAGACTGTGGCAAGGAAGAAAATGAAAATTGGTTTAAGTGGAGGACAGGTTAAATAGGAAGGGGAAGCAGAAAAGAAACTTAAGGGGGAGTAGAAAGTAAGCATAGAAAAGACAAAATGTAATTTACACAATATTTTTTCCTTTTAGTTTTTTTGCCCTCCCGAAACAACCACCTCCCTAATCCCCCCACACCCCCCACCCCCGGGGCCCCCACACACACACAACCACACCCCAAATGTGTTATGTCTACTGTTCAGGGTTGCTAAGAATAATAAGATCTAAAGAGGCCGATGTTTTTACAAGTAGCTGAATCAAACAATACAAAAATATTACATTCAAATCACAAAATGTTGCCTAGACAATTTTGATAATGAGAGTAATACATTGATACAAAAAGAGTAAACTAAATGGGTGTTAAACAATTTTTGGCATACACTAGAATCTTGTATAAACATGGTGTTTCATACTTTAATACCAAAACAAACACAGAATGTGAACGGACATTTGGTTCAGTACAAACTTTGAAAAAAAAAGTAAAAAGTTCAAATTGGCTTTGCCAACTCCTTTCAATTCTGCAAAATATTCTTTGATGTGAATATGTGAACCTTGGGGCTTTGTGTCTCACAAATTAGGCATCTCCTACCCAAGCTCAGATGTAGGAATGCCTACGGGCAACCCGTATCAGTAGAAAGCAAACTCCCAAATGGGACTAGATCATAAATGCTTAGACATCGAGAACATACAGACCATGACATTCAACTGGTATTGTCCGGGATTGGACGTACATACCAAAATGTCCGCAAGCAATGCTGGTGCATGGTATAGAGGCATTAAGGGGTATAGACGGGGATAAATAAGGGGGCAAAATTCCTGGGCAATGACATGATGGCTTTGTTGATACTGGATTGCGAGCAGATTGACATGTGGTAGGGATCATATCATGATCAGGAAAAGAAAACAAAATTGGTTGGAGAGGAGTAGAGCGGAAGGATGAACAGAAATGAGATAACTCCAATTGTCACTATGATCAGTATATCAGTCCATCATTCCAATTCCTTGATGGACCTCATTTTCATGAGATTATTTGTTTCTAAAGAACAGGGATTTGATAAGCAAACACCTATGAATTTTAAAATATGAGAACAATCAGTGAATCACAACTCTACATAACTAAAAAAAATAAATAAAAGGAAAAAAGAAAAAAGCTCCAATTAAAACAGATGCAAGTCTGTGACCCATTCTTATTTTATGGATAACTAATGATAGCGGCAGCTTATGAAAACTAGATAATGAAACTAGAAAATTTTCCTGAGATTAACCTATATAAAACAAATTTGTTTTGGATAAATAGTCAGTTTGATTACACAATTTAGTATACCATGGTCTCAGGCCAGTATGAAGTTATCAAAATGTTGATGCCATATTGCAAAAATGTAAAAAGTATCTGTTAACGGTCGTTTTTAAACAAAATGTAATAGTCCTCTTGGCTTATGCTTTAAAAATCAGTAAATTTAATGATCATTGCATAAGACTGTAAACAGACACACATGTATGGAACCATTTTTCCTCAATTTCCAATTTAGAATAATGTCAATTAGGAAACTATGACTTGTGGGCATAAAATGTGTCAAAATCACTTTTATTTACATATCAGTAACACACAACTTTTGTATACATAAATGATTTTAAAAACCCATCTTTTTTTAAGCAACCAGAAAAAAATTACCCCCACATTTACCAAAGTAGGTAACAACACCACAGAGGAAATCAAAATAATGTTAACATATGAAATTTGACACAAATTAAATTAAAAGGTTACTTGGTCATAAAATGTTATACAATACCATGAAATGCTTGATAATATGATTTGAATATGTCCATTTCTCTAAACAAAAAGACAATCAAGATACTCTCATAATTTATCTAGTTTTGGCAAAATTGACTTTCACTAAATGATGCTGAAACCAATACAGATACGGACACTAGTTAGATAGTCATCTTTTCTAACATCCATATGGCACAAACACTTGAGTAAGATACAGGCATATATTTTGATAAGGTCCACTATATTATGATCAATCAATTCGACCCTATCTATGTCTTTTAACCTAAAAGCGAACCATGATATTCCCTTTCCCCAGCCGATCGATATTCTGGCCATTTGCACTATGTGTGCCAGCTTGGTCCAGCCGCCACATAATGGGCACTACCGTCGTAGCCTGTGTCTATTAAAGTGGACGCTATTTTCTTTGTATTTTGGGGTGATATTGTTGCATTTGAGCAGTGTTGATACAAGGTATTATTAGCCTGCTCTTTGTATATCAATGTCATTTAGCTGGAATGTTTGAAGTAAGAAATGCTTGTACAGACTTCACAAAGTTTTTACACTCTTGAATTTGAGATGATGGGTTTCAGGAAATGTGATGGGAAATGGGAGGGTGACATCATGATGTTAACAGGAAGCAAATCACTGGACTACAATTGATGTTGCACTTAAATTCATCTGTAAAAATAGTTAGAAACAACTGACCCAGTTATTGGGAAGAGAGGGAGTTGAAATTAATGATGGACTTCTTGAAAAGAGCATAATGAAGATCTTCATCATTGTATGTGATTATCAACTTAGCTTCCATCTTTATGTGCTGGCAACCTTTAATTGAGACAGGCAAAAATGACAATTTTACACCATGTCACACTTTTTATGCTATTTTTATCAATTTGGCAGGGCACTAAATTCAAAAATCTTGTAAAGGTACATTCAAAATATATTGGAGACCAACACTATGTGAAATATCTATTGTTAACTTGGCTTGAAATTCAATCTGTGTATCATCATGCTTAATACAATTTTTATTCTTGCATTGATGAAAATCACATGTAGGTTTAGACTGGTTATACTAGAAAGACCCAATTTAGTCTACATTAAAGTTAACAACATCATCTTTTACAAAACCAAAGTGAACTTCAAGATCATATATTTGTCTTAAAAGACAACCAACACTATTATAAGTATCATTTCTTCCTATGTTTGTATTCAAAATATAATTACTGTATCATTTTCACAAGTTGCTCATCAATTTAGAAAAAAAACCAGACCTTATAAAAGCTAAATGGAACAAAAACAAAAAAGACATGAATTTACCCTGGATTTTAACAAAAGACAGTCTTTTATCAAGGTATACTTGAAGAACCACTTCAAGCTACTTCTTCAAAATGGCTCTCTACCTTTGAACAACTCAGAGCAAATCTTTGTTCCAAACTCATCATTAAGATTCCTCTTGCGATGTCATTTTGATATTCCACCAATAAAACTACAAGTATGAACACACAAGTTTGAAGACACCTCGACGCAGTGATCATTTCTTATGTCAATAATTTGATTAAACTATCAAGAAAACAATTTGTTAATTGCACTTGAGCATAATTGTCCCGATACTGTATTAACACAGCAGCAATTATGGGTAAAATGAAAAAATGCTTAAGTGTGTGTGTCTTTGTCTAACTCTCAATATCATCTTTGTATTCGTAACCTAACGTTGCCCCGGTAATTACACAAGACTCAGATGATGATGATGTTGGAGATGATCAACATGTGGTTACACGTTGAGTTTTCACTTAAGGTGTTAGCTACCTATCTTGGTGATGCTAAAGCGGGCCAAATGGCGAGATCAAACCGGATGATAATTCTTTCCGCAACAATGACGGAAACAGGGGAAATATTCATGCAATCAAATTTTAAGTGTTAACAAAATGAGATTAATCCATTTTTGTGTTAAGATAAGGAGGATTCATCACACGCATTATAAAAAGTACTTTTTACTTTCTTTTTTTAGACAAATTGAGATTTTTTTGCTCAATCAACTATGAAAACTGTTTGCATTCCTTAGTAATATTAGGATAAACTGACTCATACACGCATATCACAGGGATCATGATAATAACAATGTAATTCATATTCCACACAGGTTTCATCAATCAAAATGTTTGATAATATTTCAGAATTGGTGAACAATTAAATTAAACAAAACACTCCATATGCTAGATCAGGAAGAAAGAATAATAATGTCAAAATTGTTTTTTGAAAGTGAATTATAAAAATACTGGCAAACAAGCTAAATGGGAAAATGTATACGAAAACAAGTTGAACTGAGAAACTTATGACACCACCATTTTTGATTTATCTTTTTATTTTAAAATTTTAGATGGTTGTGGCATGTTCTCGTTGTGGATGGAGTAAGAGAAACTGGTGAAAGATTATATTAAAAGATAATAAAAGTTAGTCACTTTAACCACTATTATAAGTTATTTACAATTCCTCTATCTGATGAAAACTTATTTAGAAAATTAAATCATTCTAAAATAATCTTCATTCATATAACAGGAGTAAAAAGGTATTTAAAAAAAAACTAGGCTGGCCGAGAATGCAGTACCTACTTTATATTGCTTTAGGAATTAAAGGTTCCAATCCAATATCACCATATGAAAAGAATGTAGCATCCAAGAATTAATGAATAAAAAGGTATTGTTCAAAGAGCTTGTGTGGTCTAGTGGAACAGTGCAGGACTCCGAATCATGAGGTCGCGAGTTCGAGCCCCGCTACGGCCAACGGGTTATGTCCTTGGGCAAGACATTTAATCTTGATTGCTTCGTTGACCCAAGCGCATTGGGGAGCTGTTAGGGGAATATTACAATCTAGGTTCCAATAGGTCAGCGTCATAAGATTGCGATCTAGTTGAGGTGAGATGGTTGTGATGATTTCCTAATAACAGCGTAATAATGTCAAGCGCTATGACACTACGGTTAATAGCGCAGTATAAATACTGGATATTATTATTATTATTATGGGATGTGTCTACTGTAGGTCGAATAGCAAATACTTGAAATATTATCAGTATGAAAATAGCTAAAAAACTTGTCATATCAACTATCGTTCCTTAATTACCGGGTAACTGATTTTTGCTGGCTATTTCATGATTTTTTTGCTGCTGAAATACAAATCATGTCAAAGGTCATTTCACAAAGCAATCTCTCAGCTTAGCTCGGCCAGCAAAAAAGTACCATTACTTGAAATAGGACAGTTTTCATAATATCCCTAATCTTAAGTGTAATGGCCCATCTCGGTGAGATAAGTTAAGAAATAAGAAAGATAAAATAGTTAAAAACACATACATTAAAAGAGGTTTCTAATAACATTCAAAAGGTGAAAGAAAATCCCTGGAAAATCTTGAATGTAGCCAATGAAAATGTCCAAGCATATTGAGGCATCAGTTGTATTTTTAATACTTTCGCTTTTGCATAAAATATTTTCTTTCTTCTGTTTTTTTACTTAGGTTTTAATCTCAACTCTGGTTTTGTAAGATTTATCAATACTACATTACATGATAACATTAACATTTCTTATGTTTTAATGAAGTTTACACACCTTAATGAAACCTCTGGTTTTGCAAGACCTATCAATACTACACTATGATAATGATAATAACTCAACTTAATAATAACTGAAACTCAACTTAATAATAACTGAAACTCAACTTGATAATAACTGAAACTCAACTTGATAATAACTCAACTTATATAGCACAAAAATGTGATGCTATGCTGTCTTGCCATGGTACTAGCTATGCTGAGCAGCGGCAGGCAAGCAAACTTGGAACTTTCAAATTACATCCAGCACTCGAGTTGATTTTGAGTCTAAATACCCAACATTCCAGCCTCAAAAATTGCAAAATCAAAAGAATCGGGGCCCAACAATGGACAATTATCAAACTGCTTATGATCAGAATTTCACATTAATTTCACATGACACTCAAATTTGCCCAGTTAGAATCCTGGGTCCATATTCATGAAACCCTGAAACTCTAGTTGGCAACTAGCCCATTGTCTACTTGTCAAATTTTGACTTGACAGGTAGACAATAGGTTAGTTGCCAACTAGAGTTAGCAGTGTTTCATGAATATGGGCCCTGGTCTTAATGTATTTTACCAGCGTCAACTATAGCAGTTGGATAAAACAAATTCTAGCATGCCGCATTTTGTGTGAGATAATGCATAATAAGAGTAACAATCAATATTACTCTGATGTTGTTTTGTACTACAACATCATATCATAAAAATAAGTGAAATAAATACCTTAATACAAATTTACATAATTGCATGTAACTAAATGATTATGGAATCATTACAAATATTAAGGATCTGAGCAATATGTCTTTAAACCAAATTCTTTAAAAACAAAGGCTGACACAATTTCTTTTGTAAAGAAAACTTTATGGAAATAAGATTATGAGGCCTTGGGGGAAAATCATGACAAAAACATGTTGTAGTGAGGTACATATTCCAACAAAGTCAATTAAACCCTGCGATTTAGCGCTTTACTTGATCCCCCCTTCTGGTGTTCACATAATCATATTCTTTGTTCCATATTATTATTTCTATCGATGGCTAAGGTATTCACGATTTACTATTGGCATTCTAAAGATATCAGTCATACCGAATCACACGGGAGACGCATAAGAACAGGTTTCTATACATCAGTATTAGGATGAAAAGCTCCAAGTCCTTTTTAAATATCACCTACTTACAAACAGGAAAAAATTATCCTGATCCACTTAAGTTGTGGATGAGCATCATTATTACCTATTGTCAGCTTTGCACAGACAATCATATTTATTCATTTGACGGTGCCTAATACCCGACTTATGACGATGTTCTGGTCTTTCACTTCTCTCGTCACTTGGGAGTTGTAGCTTGATCCACAATGATGCTAGCCAACACGGCAGGGTCGATGTACACACATTTTTTTATTCATTTCTGATAGAGCTATCATGATCCAAGTATTAGATATATCATACTAATCAGGCTTTAGTTCCCATCTATGGCCTCATACAACCATCTCATAAATCAAATTTCACCTGACTGCTTGGTAATATGGAACCGTGCACTCTTGTTATGATATCATTCAAAGCTGTACTCAAGTAATTCTTACTTAATCACTCGGCATTGCATCGGACTTGTGATAACAAGAAAAAGACAAAACACCACAGATATGTGGATGTTTAAGCAGGGATGTAAACGAGCCGAGGTAAATTATGCATCCGAGGTATAAGATGAATTCCATTCTTTGCTCCAACAGGTACAGATGCATTATAGAATATCAATGCAATGGAATTTAGGCACGGGACATGCAAACAAGAGGAAAAAAAAGCTCTCAAAAGGAATCGCTAGGCAGCTCAAGTTGAATAATGAATATTGCCGATGAGCAATAAACAACTATTCTCCTGTATTTCTACATAACATGGGATTTATGTGGGCTTAACTTGACAAACTTAATCATCTTAGTCTTTTCTGGCACAAACAACTTTTTTGAGTTGACTGACATCCAGCTTACATGCAGGTTTTCTCATGGGAGTTTAAGCTTCTTGTTCAAAACAAAGGTTTGAAGAGTATACAGGTCAATTTGACAACAATTATTTGCTAGATGCAAATACGAGAGAATTTATACGATACATTTATTTGTCTGGGCTATCTTTCCTAATATAGAGGGGTAAAATGTGGCCGTCCATTCCAAAGGAGTTGTAAATGCGGCAAACTTCCTTTTGCGCTACTTGTGAAAATATGTGTCATGGTCGTAATTTGACGAAATCGATTTTTTGACAGATTCACAATCCTTGTGCTTACTTCAAAACACCAGCAAAGTTTCATTTAAAAAAATGATCGAAAATACGAAATATATCTATTTATTTTGAGGACAATCAACAGAAAATATAGAACCTACTGATCTTTGAACACGTTGATCTCAGTCATACATTTTACTCCCTGACAAGCTTTGACGGACCATAACTTGACTTCTGCAAATCGTATGAAGTTCATTAAGGTGTTTTTTTAATCCTTATAGCGTGGTCTTTGCAAATGTTTAAAAGAGTGAAAATGACAAAGAGGCTGCATTTACAGCTGGTTTGGATGGACAGTTACAAATAGTGTCTTTCCCCATTGAATTCAGGGATCTATAGGCTCAATCTTTGTCCAGTAAGCTCCTTTTGAATCATTACCAATTCAGCAAATTGGTGTTGGTCTTCCTTTCATGACATAAAAAGAATTTCATGCAGGTCCTCGACTTTCATGAGGTATTCTATAAGATTTAGCAGAAAGATTAACGTAATATTAACTTTTTGTCTATACATATAGAGATCACGTTTGCTCAGAATACTCTTGTGTACCTTTCATCATGCCTTGACTTCTAAATTAGCTTACAAGATAAACATTTCAATTAGGACAATTGGAACAATAACTAACTAACTACTTAACAAGTTTCCTCCAAACAAGTTAGTAGAAACGTGATGTGTGTTATTATTGTCTTGAGGTGTTCTTAGGGAGGAACAGGTTGATTAGCATTGCCGTACTTGCTCACAAAATGCCAGGTTGAATTGGATCACAATTAGGTCGACTAATTTTTGGTGAGGCTATCAAAGAACAGTTTGATGGACGACAAAGTTTTAGGACAGTAACATCTGGGGAAATAGAGTAACATATAATAGTTATTGTGAAAGGTTTGTCCACTGATTTTACAATTCAAGAAATATGGGATTGGTCAGCACTTATGGTGTTGTATTTATATTGGTTCCCCAAAACACATTATTTTGATTTTTAAGGCAATTTCTGACAAGAAAGTACTATGGTGCTATTTTCTTTAGACCAAAATGGTAGGGGGAAATGTGAAATCATTTCTTAAGTTCAGAGGTGTATTTTAAACTTTGTAAACATAGGAATATTAGGGTTCAAATATCAATCATAAGTTCTAAATAAAGTTTAATAATTACCAATTTTCAAGAAAACTTTGTTATTTATTTGAGAACTTTTCAGCATAAGCATATTTCACTAATGCTTACAAAAAATTGAAATTATGATCCTTTATTATTATTGTCTTGAGGTGTTCTTAGGGAGGAACAGGTTGATTAGCGTTGCCGTACTTGCTCACAAAATGCCAGGTTGAATTGGATCACAATTAGGTAGACAAATTTTGGGTGAAGCTATCCAATATTGGATCGATGGATGGCAATGTTTCCGCACAGCAACAACTGGGGAATTAGAGTAACATAAATGTCAAGTTTTTGTTGAGATCTGTGTGCCAATCTGATCTGGTTTTAGAAATATTGGATTGGTTTTAATAAGAACTTGCTGTGTTATGTTTATTATGAATAAATTATAAATTATGATCCTTTGAAGCTACGAAATATGTCAAGCTTACAAAAATATATTTGCTGATTTATGATGCATTTTAAACTCACACTTTGTGAAATACATCCCAGGTGAATCTAAAAAGTGCATCAATGTCCATCCAAATTCATTGCTTGACATATTAATCTGTTATCATGTGATTATATATGGCAAAATCACAACGCAACACTTGAGAATTTATACCACTAAAGTCTAATCCGTCTTTTTGAATATATCATAATGAAGCAATAACTAACAATATTGGGTTTACAGTTACACCAAAGATGATGGAAGATTTACCCTGGTTGGGTTCTCCAATAATGGAAAGAAGTGTCTAGTTGATGTGGTAAATTCAATTTGAAGCATGCAAATCGTTAATTTCATGTTAATTCTAATGCGAGTCAAAGTCGTATTGCCGCAGGGATCATCTGGACGTGGTCTAATCCATGGTTATCTCTTGACTGCTAGTATGCTTGGACATTTCAAGTCAATTTAATCCCAAGATTTATGATGATTCTTGATCATCAGCACACTTCAAGCCACTTTTAATCCATACCTAGGACAGCAAACCACAATTCTCTATGCAGATTCTCACAGATCCTTGCTGTGTAAAATACCGTATGCAATCAAGCAAAAAAAAAAAGATGTTTGTTTTGCCTTTTCCAACCAACCCTAATTTCAAAAATCTAGGAAAAGGTTTCTACTACTCAAAAGAATACCAAGGAAAAATTTTAAAATTCGGGGAAAAGTTTTGTCCTACACAATTTTTTCAGGCAAAGTATTTCAGCAAACAATTATTTTAAACAGTTTCACTGATGTTCTACATAATTTTAAAACATCGATTTGGTGTTGAAACTCTTAAATCATCCATATTCAACCTCTATCTTGGTTCTGTTTTACATTTGTACAGCTTCATGGCTTAAAAAAGATTTTTAAAACTATATCTAAAAATTTCCCAACCAACCAACCATTCCTCCTCTGAAAGGGCATCTATGGCCAAACAAACAATTTCTTATTTTTTGCCTCATGACCAGGTATAGACTATAGACCATTCCTCAGATTGGCATATTTCTGTCCCTGGCAAAAAAATAGGAGCTCAAAATGAGGGCAGGAATGATATCACAAATGAATATGCAAGCCTTCTGGACATCAGACACAGATTCAGTCATGATGCCTCATGTGGCGTCAATTCTTGCCCTCTTTTCAAGTTCAGATTTTCGGTCATCAAGAGAAATATGCCAACTACAGGAATGGTCTATACAGTGTATGCAAATCATGATCATTAGCATGGTAGGTCTGTGATGCACTAGTAACTTTTAAACAGTTAAGACTAACAGTCATGACAGTGCAGTTACCATTCTGGTATTTTGTATCAATCTTCACAATAATTTTTGATATACATCAACACTAAATACCTTTATCAAGTAATGTGATTATGGGTTATCCAATTAAGTTCCATTTGCTGTTGTTAAACCTCACCGTCTACAAAATCTTGCAAATATCAATAAAGTCAAACATTTGTTGAGAGACCTTTTCAAATGTCATTTTTTCATAACACTCAGCTAAATTGCACATTCATTTTATATGCTCATTCACACAAGTAAAATGACCATCACTTTTCCACTTCATATATATGTGTACTAATTCAATGTATTCTGTATATGGTGGCATTTCATGAGATGGGTCAAAAACGTGTTACATGGTCAAAATGGTCAAAAAACAATTGTTTGATATGATGTTAATATTATTGATCTCTTTCAATTCAAGTAACCTTTTAGCCAAATATCACTTTTGTTTTGGCATAATGAGCTAATTGATGGTTAATTACTCCATAGACGGCAATGCAAACTGTAATTTTCAAACGCGTTTTTCTCAAAATTGCCTGTTTTTACTAAAGCAAGTCATAAATTGGAATGATTAATCATAAACAGTTCATTTTTTCAGGATATGTTCTAAATACTTTAATAGTTACGTTGATGCATTAAACTTGAAACAGACCCCTTAGTGTCTTGGTGTTGATGACCTTCGATTAATTAGAGGCGGGCTATACAAGGGGAGAAAATGGTGATGTTTCAAATGATTCTGTCCTAATTCTTATTTGATGCAGCTTGATCCCTTGAACATTTTGACACCAAATTTGTCAAAATCGGACAAAAAATGAGAAGGTGCTGCCCAAAAACCTGATCGAGGGGAGAGGGGGTCTGAGGAACGTCTAAAAATGATAAATTTGCCAATTACTGTAATTATATACTAAATTTTAGCCATGTTGGTGACTCTCTGTATGTATTTGAAGTCACAGAATCCATTTTTGAATGTTCCAGCAATGTCAAACCTTCCAAAATGGCGATATTGTCTTAATTTGGGTATCTACCGCATCCGTAGGCACCGCATCCTTAGGCACCACCACCCTTGTACTGCCAAGTTCAAACCATTGTCTCTCTTAAAGTATGTAACCCATGAAAGCCAAATTACTGCCACAAATAGCAGAAAGTGTAAGCTTTCAAATGAGACATTAAACAAGTCAATAGGCTAAGGAATAGTGAATTTACATCAAATTAAGTTCAAGAACCCACGAAAAAATGTAACAACACCACCTTTTTAGCATACCCACCTAATGAAATTCCACCATATATGATTTTTCTATCAAGTCAAAATGACCATCTAAAAGAAAAGAATATGATGCTATAGCCATGTTACGTAAGGAAAAAAACAACAACACCACCACATTATTTAAGGGTATTTATCACTTTATATCAAGACTAAATTGAAGAGCTCAGTTCCAAAAGCGAATAACTTCACTTTTTGTCAAAATTGAGTTATTGGTACAATGAGCAGTATAACACCTCTATTTTCATGGAATGAAACTCTTTTTTCCAAAAACAATGTAAGTTTCGATAATGTTTTTTTCTGGTCTGATGTATTAAAGACACCCCCACTACCTAGCCCCTTCCTTCTGCATGCTGACTTTACCAAAATGATTGACTCAACACTGAAACTGACAATATTTTATGTGTAGCTGTTGAAAAGACGCTATCTATCACATTAATTTGGTCACTCAGTTATATTTTGTACCAGGTGTGGGTTTAGGAAATTGTTTGCGATTGTAAGTGATGATATGTATGGCCATGCGTCATGAACTCGCCGCCCCAAAAGGGTGGTTTTGTTACATTTTTCTATACCCAGTGCCGCATAATTTGACATAATTTCAAAACTATACATGCTATAAGCTTAAATGAGGTGTCATTTTAAAGATGAAAGGTTAGGAAACAATACTGCAAAGTTTCACTAACATAGCATTTACATAAGGGGAGATCCATCCAATTGAATCTTGTTGGGCAAGGGTGGTGAAGGAGGCGGTGCCGAGGAGGCGGTGCCGCCCTGTACAAAGTCTATGGGATAGCCACATTTCTAGTCATCAAATTCGCTAAGTAATTAATAACTTTGCCAAATTCCAACACATTGTATTGAATTTGGTATCAAAATGACCAGTCAACTATGCTCTTCAAGTTTAAATGTACATGTTTTATCACATACTTTGGAAATCTAAAGAAACAATGTCGGTGGAATGGACATTTTCCACTATCTCCTGTACAAAGCAATGCTAAAGAATGCCAAACGTATTTATTGATGTAACTTTTTAATGACAAACCTATGTATACATATTCTGAAAGGAAATTTGATGAGGAATTCAAAAATGCAGTTTATATTTGTGTAGGGGGTTGTGTTTAAATTTTTTGGATTAAAAAATGATTTAATTTGAAAGAAAATAATTGATTTTTTTGGAGCACCCTGTATCCAGAAAAAAGAGTACATAAGAATAATACTTTCCCATATTCTGACAGTAAATCTGTTCTTGAACCAAATTATGTGAATGATAAGTAAATTTCTAATAACAGGTGAAAAATTTACATTGCAGAACTTTTGTACTTTTTTGTTCAAAAAACTACTGTTTCACCCTGTATATGTTCAAGGTCACCCTGTAGATTGGCTTGCAATGTGCAAAATAAGATTCATTATATCTTCAGCTTTCCAAATATGTATACTTATCTTACGTTCAAGTGCAGTTTCAGTGAAATATTTAAGGTTAAACATCAACAGGTGACATATTATGAAAATTAAGGCATGTAACGCAAAAGTCGGCGAGTTCATGACGCATGGCCGTATACATAATGCTGTAAAAACTGGAATAACCTGCATAATAATGCCAGACAACAAAACTCCATGATAGTGGTGAGCAATTATCATCCACATATTCAAGAGTTTGGACGCATTAAGAATGCTGAATCACTCTACACTGAATATGAATTTATGATTAGAGCACTTGTGGATCTGAAAGCCTGTCATTTCCAAGTCTAAGTGAAAAGAGTCTTAGAGAAAGTGCTTCAACGTGTTATATCAAAACTTATGCCAATGCTTCACAGGATGAGCTTTTTGCATACTAAATTATGCCAGAAATAGACAATATGTTCATTTAGAGTATGAATTTTGATATATGGATTCATTCATTTCTTTAGGTCTGCCTTGTCCTTATTTAGGATTCAAGTTGCACAACAGAAAAAGTTATGCATTTTGATTCATTCATTTCTTAGGTCTGCCTTGTACTTATTTAAAATTCAAGTTGTTGCATAACAGAAAAAGTTATGAATTTCAATGTATTCATTCATTTATTTATTTAGGTCTGCCAAATCCTTTAGAATTTAATTTACAGACCAGAAAAATTTATTTAACTTGTTAGCATTAATTATAATTTTGTTGCATTTAAGAATGTTCAGTAGCAGATCCTGGACACAGGTAAAAATTTATCTCAAGAGTTGTTTTTCACACTTCTGCAGGTTTTATCTTTCTGACAATTGTTGTTGAGGCCTTCTGCGTACTGATAATCTTATTTACAAACGCATTTGCACAGCGTGATTTGTCGATTTTGTTGTTTACGGTAACATTGTTGACGTGCATGTTAAGAGTGGCGTACACATCCCAATTTTAAGTGAAAATACACCTTGAGAAACAGGGTGGCTTTGTAGGGGAGGAGAGTGAACAACATGACATAAATGTACTGTTTTGTTTATATTTAACGCCCATGCACTATTAAACTCCCTCCACTATCTTTTTTTTAATCGAAAACTTAATTTTGACCATGTTTTTCCTATGTATTGCTATAGACAAATTCTAACTATATGAGACAAATATACCTAGAACATTGCCACTAACTGATGATTGTCAGAATAAAAATTATTCCAACTGATCCTCTGATCTTAGTATCAACAACAGATCTAGTTACTATTTGATGCTGGATGGATAAAAAACCATCAAAATTGCACAGTCACTCCGAGGAGGCTGGCCATGGCAACTAGTCTATTACTTATTGCCCGTTTAAGTAATCGTAGCCAAACCCTGGTGGATTGCTGCTACACGTCCTGTGCCGCTGCCGTGTAAACCGTTAGAAATTCACAGAAAATGGGACTTCCAGGGTGGTCACTAACATTATATTACTAACTGGTGAAAAAAAAATAAAATCTATAAAAGGTGGGTGGATTTGTAATATACATAATTATTTAATTACTATAAGAACACTTTTGTAATTTTTTTATGCAAAGGTAAAAATATGATTTTTGTAATATTTTTTTGTGATATAGAAATACACGTAAAATGTATCCTAAATTTGCATATGGAAATCTCTAATACCTATATCTAGTAAATCATGTCCTTTTAATATGCCACCTGTAGTCACTTTGGTTATTTTTTTAAATCAGGTATTTTGGATATCCCATAATGCTCAATATGGATGAAATTCACTTCCGGGTTTGTTAGCAGGTTTCTGTTCACAATTATAACATTTGCATGCAATCAAATGAATTAAATAGCTTTTCTATTTAGGTAAGGATTGGGTCAAAAGTTGGATCCCACGTTTATTTGCAATGAACAACTCTGTAGAGAGTTTGAATACCTTTAATGACTTCCCTTCATTTGAGCTACAGACAACTACACAGCTCACATAACAGCAAAGCAAGTTCTATCATCCAAAATAAAAAAAATCTAATCAAACGAGCTGGGAAAAATCTGCACTATAACAGAACAAGAGAAGAATCTAATAATTGCACAATCACACACAGAAAGCAATAAAATGACTACTCATCTAGATACTTTTGTTTGTGCATGGAAAAGTATTAGCCACTGGAAAAAATAAAGTACAATATTGACTTTTTTTAAGATACGGTAGTAATTAAATTGACTGTAATGTCTTAAAGATAAACAATGCCCATTATAAAGTAATTAAGCATACTCAGTGCTTACAACAATAATATTGCTAATCAAGTACAGATTATCATTTCAACAGATCTATACACTAAATATTGATAATAAATTTGAACCAATAATAGAGGGAGTTTGTTAAACTTGCATCCAGTGAGTGATGCCAATTATGATTCAAATCTGAGAAATCACACCCTCAAGTTATATACTGAATATTAAATGAGGATTTCAAAATAGAGGGCAGCAGTGAATCAAGTCAGATAATTGTGATAATCATGATAATGCTGGCAATGTTCATGAAAATTCAAATTTGGCAAAAGCTGCCCTCCATCTAAATAGGGCTATGAAAAAGAGAGGGCAGCAATCAAGTTTATTTGTCTCAAAGCGAATGGGCAGCCACGATTTGCAGTCATTTAAAATTGCACTTGATGTACACGTTAACATGAAATTCAATTCAAACTAATTTAAACATTTTATTTACATCATATTTTATATGCTACTATTTTTCAAAATATAAACCATCGGGAGTTCTAACTCCATTGTAAAAATATCTAAAAAATGATTTTTCATTTTTTTATTGTATCACACGTTTCAGTGTATCTCTCGTAATGTTTATTTTCCATAGTTCTCTTGCTACGCTGAGAAAATTCCTGTGCCTGTTGCCACACTGGAAGAGGCCGCATTGAACCACCGTCATCTGTCACAAAGTTTTAATGATGGTACCATTCCTATCCAGTAGCACTTCAAAATTGTTACACTCCAATGGTGACAAGGAAAACAACACTGGAAAGTCAAAATACCTAACATACATTTACTTCCAAAAATAAACTGAAAACCATGACAACCCAGTCAAAATAACTAACATTCCAATATTTCAACAATGAAATAGAAACCAGGATTTACTGGCACCTGGGAACCAACATGTTGGAGAACAAAAACCAGGACCTTTTTTATCTTTCGTACCAAGGACCATACATTTTCAATTATGTATAAGAAAACCAAATCACAATAATCAATAGAATCAAATAATAATTATACCCACCCACCCAAAAAAAACCTTATTGATGAGCAATTATAAACTATGTGATATAAATAGGGATCACTGTAAAGCCAGCCAACAAAAACCAGGACTTGATGCATTTACAGATTGGTGTCAACCCATTGTTTTTTGAAAGTTTTGATGCATTTAAAGGTTGGTGTCCATCCATCACTTTTGGAAAAAAAATTGTAAAGAAAATATTAAATCCATTTGAAAGCATACATTTCTAGAAGCAGAATGACATGTGCAACATGGTGGTAATGTTGACTTTTTGGTGAAAATCTAAAATATTGGCTCTAGGGTCAAAGTATATAAAACAATTCTGGAAAGCCTAACTAAAACTTGCTGAAGTTTCTAAATTTTAAGAAGTAATTTAGGTCTAATTCTAGTTATACAAATTTTAGTTAAGCTTTCCAAAAAAAAAATTGTGAAAATATCAACAACGCCTTTGTAACCCTGCTTCTTGAAATGTATACTTTCATATGGATTTAATCTTTAGTTGTTGAGTTACAGAGTAAAACCTTTCAACATGATGGGTTGACACTAATCTTATTTAACTGATTGTAATACAACAAAGAAGTATTTAAGAGCCAAAAATTAAATATATATAAAACTCATTTGCAAGGCAAATAGGAAATACTTATTTCACTTCTAGATTCATGCTCTATAACTGCCAAAGTATTAAAATGGTTTGATAACCTGAGACAAGTTGCAGAGAACAAAACGTATAGGTGTGTATCATAGAATTCGAACAGATTTGCATATAAATTTCACTTTTTTTGTTGCAGAAGTAGGCTATCATCCAATTCCCACAACAATGCACTCCTATCCATAAATAAGATATTTTACCATCTCATTATAATATCTATGAAATGTAAGGCAAAGCACAATGTATTTGGAGCAGGGTCGTAAGTTTTAAAAACTGGTACTTACTGGTCAACGAATTCAATGCTGACACCAAAAGCATCTGCCATATATTGCAATGTCAAACTCTGATAAGATTCCAGCAGCTGCGTGTACGCTGATATTCTCATTTCCCTCACATAGTAGCGATAATGTGGTGCCATTAGTCTGTCGATTTTTAACTTTTGTTCCACTTCACCTGGAGAAAAAAACAACAAAGAAATTATGATTTAACATACCATATTGTGTGTAATAAATGTCATGGGAGCATTGGACTTTACAAATTGGAGGTTTCAATTATAGGTAAGTTTTAGCATCACAATTTCTGAGCTGAGGTTAATTTCTGAGGGAGAAAAGCAGAATTTTATTGTTTAAGAATTTAATTCGTGAATGTAACGGTAGCATTCACGAAGTAAGTCTCTTAGGCCATAAAAATAAATTGTTTGTTTGCCCTCCAGTGGAAAAATTAAAATTTCGGGTCAGTCGGTCGGTTGATCTTTTTTTTTCATTTTTTTTTTTACTCTTCACATATATTTTAAAGAATGATGTCATTCCATGGATTTTATCGTGAATACCAAGCAATGCAGGGCTTAATCAAAGATTGTGGGTCATTATTTAGAGGAAATATGTATTTTATACTACTAAATGTGACTTTATACTGCTAAATTTTATGTTTTCCATCGAAAATATTGAGTTTTCATATTTTACATGTTTGAAGGGGAAAAAAATAAACTAAAATACCCAACCCAAATTTTTGGCATTTTAGGGTCAGTCGCGGAGGGCAAACATACATTTTTTTTTCAGGCCTTATGTGAGTGAACAGTTAAGTGCATGTTCAAAAATTATCTATCAAATAGAAAGCAGTTTGTTACTTATAATTCATGCAAATCTACAGAAGAAAGAGTTTCCTGTGGTGTTCCACAGGGATCTATCCTGGGCCCTTTGCTTTTTATATTGTATATGAATGACATTTGTTACACTTCTAAGCTATTGAATACAATTTTATTTGCTGACGACACTACAGTTTTTTGTTCTCATCAAAATTTAAATACTCTCTGTAAAAATGTAAATAAAGAACTGAAAGAAGTCTCAAACTGGTTTAAAGCCAACAAACTGTCCTTAAATGCAAAGAAAACGAATTTGATGTTTCTTGGAACACGTAAACAGACTAATGATGTTAAAGATGATGTTGAGCATGCTATTTACCTTGATGGTTGTAAATTGAGTAGAGTAACTGAAGCGAAATTTTTAGGTTTAACTATTGATCAAAATTTAACATGGAAAAAACATGTTGAAAACGTTAGAAAAGTATGCTCTAGAAACATCGGGGTACTCAGCAAGGTCAAGTCATTCTTTCCAGCAAATACCTTGTATACATTATATTGTTCATTAGTCTTGCCGTACCTTAACTACGGTTTACTGTTATGGGAAATTCAAGCAAACAGAATGTAAACAAGATATTTAGAATTCAAAAACGGGCCATTAGAGTAATAACAAATAGTGACTATTTAA
This sequence comes from Ophiothrix spiculata, assembly GCA_000969725.1. Lineage (NCBI taxonomy): Eukaryota > Metazoa > Echinodermata > Ophiuroidea > Amphilepidida > Ophiotrichidae > Ophiothrix > Ophiothrix spiculata. Next base: position 97,097 of record JXSR01S064445.1, read on the forward strand.
GCTCTACAAAGCCATTGTTTAACCGACTAAAAGTTTTGAATATATTTGATATGTTCACAAGGGAGGTAGCTACTTTTATATTTAAATATAAAAACAATTTACTGCCTCTATCCTTTAAAAATTTTGTTACAATTCTTTGTGATAACCATCACTACAATACAAGAAATAAAGACAATTTCAAATTACAGGTGCAAAAAATTGAAACAATTTCTTCATTTGGTCCAAATGTATGGAATGAATTACCAAAAAATGTTAAGCAGGCTAAAACCCTAAATCAATTCAGGTCACTTCTGAAATCTGAACAGCCCAGTGTATAGCATTTGTAATTTCATGTTGTACAAAAAGTTATTTAAATCCATAAATCATATTGCTCTTCATGAATTCTCTTACTAGTATACATTTTGTTGCTGTTATTCTGATGATGTTCAATTTATTGGTGTTCAAATTTGTTTGAACATGCTTTTATTACTCATAAGATGTGAGGTGGCGTGATTGGTGTGTGGGATATGTTTGGTGGGGGTGTGTGTATGTGTGTGTGGGATAAGGTGTGAAGTGTTTCAGTGGGTATAATTTTGATGTTTTCATTACCTATTCTTTATGTTTGTATTCTGTTAAAGGGGGTACATCACTTTCAGGCTCTTGCCTTTTGTTGTATCTCCTCCATCTTTTTGTTATTGACACTTGTAATGTA
>JXSR01S064445.1:186999-207623 GCA_000969725.1 Ophiothrix spiculata
ATTAACAAAATGAAATGAAATTTTGAGAATCGGTCCAAAACTGTATTATGCAACACATTCCAGTTATTTTTACTGCCTTTTCAACTTTTTGTGAAGAAAAAATTGAATATTTGGTTAGAAATGAATAAATGTCAACCTCAAACAACAGTGTTCTCCAATTGATTTTATCGAGCGACTCTACAGAGGTTCCAAGGGGCCGACTCGGCCGAGTTTTTCAAGAAAAACCGCCAAATATTGTGCTTTATGAAGTTTTCAACCTAATTTTTAGTGATTTTTAGCTCTAATTGTCGTAATTTTATGGGGAAAATGCAGTTCCTGACCCCTTTATTTTTCTCGCAGGTCTTCAAAATTTCTCCAAAAAATTTCCTAGGTTGGCAAATTGCCCAACTTGCCCACCCCTGGCTACGCCACTGCTGAGGGGGGATGTTTGATTTTTGAATTGATTTCGTGGCATTTGGTGAATACTTTAAAGAGAATGCTAGACAGATATGAAGATATTTGCACAGGTGGAGTCTGAGGGGGAAGTTCCCCCTCAGAAGCGACAGCGCCAACGTGCGCACTTGGGTGCGCAGGGGGAAATTTGAGGAAGCTGACAGATTTTGAATTTTTGAATTAATTTCAATGCATTTTAGGAATACTTAAAAGGGAATGCTAGACTGATATGAAGATATTTGCACAGGGGGGAGTCTGAGGGGGATGTATCCCCCTCAGAATATGTATCTTGACAATGCCTGTGTCAAATTTGATGATGATTGAGTGCGCCTAAGTGCCCGTTGCTAAGGAGATTTTGTGTATAGTTGAATAGTAATCAATAAAATTGATGCTTTCACAAACCAAACTTTAAAGCCCGTTTTCTCCAATTGCTATTTTTGAAAAGTGATCAACACGCTCGTCTCCATTTTGCCGACTGGCACATGAATTTGCCGACTGATATGAATGATTAGCACCCCCACACACCCGTCTAGCTACGGCCTTGTCAGGCTATTTTGTGGCGTGAACCCAACAGTCTAATTTGCATTGTTCGTAGTTCACAAGTCAGTGGATTCTTCTGTCAACGAGAAGCAAATCGATCAGTTGGATACCCTGGTCACATAACCTTGCGGTAAGGTTATACCCTGGTCACATAACCTTGCGGTGAGGTTACGATATGTTTACGGCGTCAATTCAGCGGACGTCGACGCCGGAAGAATGCCTCAAGAATCTAAATCCGAGTTAAAACCTTGCGGCTTGTATACAATGTCTTCAGTTCAGGGCCGCCGTTAGAAATTACGGGCCCGGGGACAAACCTTAGCCACGGGTCCCTTTAATAATGGGTCATGTCAGAATTAACCTCGGATAAATCAAACTGGGGAAATGGATATATCAAGTGCAATTGTTTTAGAGCAAAAATGGTCTGAGGGAAATAATGTAACGTTTTGTAAAGCGAAAAAAAAATCGTCAAATCGGCTAATTCCAGCTAAAAATTGTTTTAAAAATCTTGAAATTAGAGCAAAAATTGCCAATGTTGACTAACAATTATCATATGATCTTTAAATTTGCGCAAAGCTCGCATTTTTTTACATTTAAATTATGAAAAACACGGTAAAAATTGAGTGTGAAATTTCTGTTGGTGACGTAAAGTGAGGGAACAATGGGGGGGGGGGGGGAGGTTTGTGACTGAGGAAAAAAATATGCACCCTGGCGCTGTCCATGGTTCCTAAAACTGAACCCACGAAAATTTTCCCTATAGGTCCGTTGCATTTTAGGGGAAAAGTTGTGGGGCAGTGTCCTACTCGGGCACCATGATGTTGAACAGGTCCTCTACGAATCTTTGGGGAAATTCTGTGACCACCGTGATTTTTTTTTCTTTTTCCCTCCTCTTCTTCCTCCCACTTCTTATTTTTCAACATTTTTTCAGGCTTCCCCCTTTGTCCCCCCCCCCCGTTCGGCTGGTCTGCTTCAGTTATGGTCCCATAACCACCGGCGTCCGATCGGTGACCGACCGGGTATCGCAAGCCGGTGTCATACCGGCGTAGGGCGTTGCGGCTCATGTGACTAGGGTATCAACTCAGTTTGAATCTCACTCTTCCAGGCCCCTGACACTTTATACCCATATTACTCTTTTAAGTAGGTCGAAGGTCCCCTTAAGTAATTAGATTGGTCGTAGGCCCCCTTAACCCCTTTAAGAAGGTCGTAGGTCCTCCTTAAGTAATTTGGTAAGTCGTAGGTCCCTTAACCCCTTTAAGTAGTTCGTAGGTCTCCCTTAAGTAATTAGGTAGGTCGTAGGCACCCTTAAACCCTTTAAGTAGGTCGTAGGTTCCCCTTAAGTAATTAGGTAGGTCGTAGGCCCCCTTAACCCCTTAAGTAGGTCAAAAAGCCCTCTTAACCCCTTAAGTAGGCCGTAGGCCCCCTTAACCCCTTTAAGTAGGTCGTAGGTCCCCCTTAAGTAATAAAGTAGGTCGTAGGCCCCTTAACCCCTTAAGTAGGTTGTAGAGACCTCTTAACCCTTTAAGTAGGTCGCAGGTCCCGTTAACTCCTTTAAGTAGGTCTTAGCCCCCCTTAAGTAATAAGGTAGGTCGTAGGCCCCCTTAACCCCTTAAGTAGATCGTAGTTCCCCCTTAAGAAATAAGGTAGGTTGTAGGTCCCCTTAGCCCCCTTAAGTTTGGTCGTAGGTCCCATTAAAGTTATAAGGTCGGTCGTAGGCCCCCTTAACACCTTAAGTAGGTCGTAGTTCCCCCTTAACCCCTTAAGTAGGTTGTAGAGACCTCTTAACCCTTTAAGTAGGTCGCAGATCCCGTTAACTCCTTTAAGTAGGTCTTAGCCCCCCTTAAGTAATAAGGTAGGGCGTAGGCCCCCTTAACCCCTTAAGTAGATCGTAGTTCCCCCTAAAGAAATAAGGTAGGTTGTAGGTCCCCTTAGCCCCCTTAAGTTTGGTCGTAGGTCCCATTAAAGTTATAAGGTCGGTCGTAGGCCCCCTTAACCCCTTAAGTAGGTCGTAGTTCCCCCTTAAGTAATGAGGTAGGTTGTAGGCCATCTTAACACCTTGAAATAAGTCTTAGGTCGTAGGCTCCTTTAACCCCTTAAGTAGGTCGTAGGTCCCCCTTCAGTAATTAGGTAGGTAGTAGGCCCCCTTAACCCCTTTATGTAGGTCGTAGTCCCATATAAGAAATAAGGTCGGTCGTAGGCCCACATAACCCTTTTGAGTAGGTCGTAGGACCTCCTTTATTTATTCAATAGGTTGTAGGCCCCCATACACACTGAAAATGGATCACCTCTCAAAAGACCCGGAAGAGCTTGCTGGTATAATTAAGAATCACTTTGACAGTGTTTGCAATTAAATGCCATGTCTGAACCTGTCTTGTTTTCCTGCTTTTCGACCTACACCACCACCGCCAGTAATAACTCCAGGTAAAGTGCGCAAAAGTCTAAATAGAATAAATACTTCGAAAGCAACTCATCCAAGCGACATACCATCGAAAATTGTTAAAGAATTTTCTTTTGAACTGACTGAACCATTAACTGACATTTTTAATGCATCTTTACAAGAGGAAGTCTTTTCTGTTATATGGAAGACATCTACAATTACACCAATCCCCAAGGTACAGTCAGCCAAGACATTTGACAAACTGAGACCAATAAGTCTTACTAAGCTCTTTGGTCGTATTTTTGAAAAGTTCTTGGCTGACTGGACTCTGGAGGATTTTTCACCTCATATTGATATTAAATAATATGGAACTATTCCTGACAGTTCTACAACGCACTATCTGGTTGACCTGGTCAATGAGGTTCTTCGTGGAGTTGATAGACCTGGTCACTATGCATCTCTGTGCGCTATTGACTTCGCGAAGGCCTTTGAACGGATCAATCACAATGTGGCTGTTAAAAAACTTATTGACATTGGTGTGCGTTCTGAAATTATTCCAGTCATTTGTAGTTTTTTAACTAATCGAACTCAGACGGTTAAATATCTAGGTAATTTCTCACCTCCCTTACAAGTGTGCGGTGGTGTTCCCCAAGGTACCAACTTCGGGCCGATTATCTTCTCCGTCATTGCAAATGACTCTGCAATTGATGTTCCATTGAGATGGAAGTATGTTGACGATCTAACACTAGGTGAAATTGTTAGTCCAAAAACTACAAATGACTCTCAGCTACAGAAAGATTTCAATGATCTTGGATCTTTGTGTAATAAAAATGTCATGAAACCAAAGCCTGAAAAGTTCCACATCATGCACATAAGCTTCCTGAGGAATCAACCAGATTTCCTAAATTTTACTCTGGATGGAAAAGAGATCAATACGACCGATAACATCAAACTTCTAGGTGTTACCTTGCAAAATGACCTCTCTTGGGATATCCAAACCAGCCAAATGATATCAAAGGCTTCCAAACGTATGTAAATGTTGTATGAATTGAAGCACTTCAAAGCCTCTGACCTACGACCTACTTTAAGGGGTTAAGGGGCCTACGACTTACCTAATTACTTAAGGGGGACCTACGACTTACTTCAAGGGGTTAAAGGGGCCTTCAACCTATCTAATGGGTTAAGAGGTCTCTACGACCTACGTAAGGAAGGGGTTAAGGGGTCATACGACCTACTTAAGGGGTTAAAAGGGCTCTAAGACATACTTAAAGGGTTAAGGGGCCTACGACCTACTTCATTACTTAAGGGGGCCTACGACCTACTTCATTACTTAAGGGGGACCTACGACCTACTTAAAGGGTTAAAGGGGGCCTACGACCTACCAAATTACTTAAGGGGGACCTACGACCTACTTAAAGGGATTGAGGGTGCCTACGACCTACCAAATTACCTAAGGGGGACCTACGACTTACTGAAAGTGGTTGAGGGTGCCTACGACCTACCTAATCACTTAAGAAAGACCTACGACCTATTCAAAGGGGTTAAGGTGGCCTACGACCTACTTAAGGGGTTAAGAAGGCTCTACGACCTACTTAAAGGGTTAAGGGGGCCTTCGACCTACTTCATTACTTAAAGGGGACCTTCGACCTACTTAAAGGGGTAAAGGGGGCCTACGACCTACCAAATTACCTAAGGGGGACCTACGACTTACTGAAAGTGGTTGAGGGTGCCTACGACCTACCTAATTACTTAAGAAAGACATACGACCTATTTAAAGGGTTTATGGTGGCCTACGATCTACCTAATTACTTAAGGGGGACCAACAACTTACTTAACGGGTAAAGGGGCTACAACCTACCTTAATACGTAAGGGAGCCTATGACCTACCTAATTACTTACGGGGGACCTACGACCTACTTAACGGGGTTAAGGGGGCGTACGACCTACTTAAGGGGTTAAAAGGGCCTATGACCAACCTAATTACTTAAGGGGGGCCTACGACCTACTTAAACGGGTTAAGGGGGCCTACGACCTACTTAAGTGGTTAAGGTGTTTGGTCCATGAGAGATCCGCCCGAGCAATTTTAGTAAAAATCGGCATGAATGATATTTTATCGATGTAGAACCGATTTTTAAAATAAAAATTGGGGGTCACGGCACTCGTTTTTGCATAAGAGTCTGTTTAAAAACACCATTTTTGTTTTTGGGGACAAATTAGTACAGGGGTCTATGGGAAATGTGGCAAAAGTGAAATTATTTAGTGTTGATTCAAAAAATCTGCCCGAGCATTTTTGTTAATTTTTTCACAAAAGTTGCGCACAAGTATGTTCTTTCAAATAAAAAAAATTAAATTGGGGGTCACCGACTTAGTTTTCAAGAAAAATATTAAAATATGGCAATGTTTAGCTTCAAGACACTACTTAGAGTATATGCGCATGCGTATTGCGGCAGTTACCTTAGCGTGGACGGCGCGTGGACCAAACACCTTAAGAGGGCTCAATGACCTACTTAAGGGGTTAAGGTGTCCTACGACCTACATAATTAGTTAAAGGGAACCTACGACCTACTTAAAGCAGTTAAGGGTGCCTACGACCTACCTAATTACTTTAGGCAGACCTATGACCTACTGAAAGGGGTTAAGGGGCCTACGACCTACTTAGAGGATAATTAGTTAAAGGGAACCTACGACCTACTTAAAGCAGTTAAGGGTGCCTACGACCTACCTAATTACTTTAGGCAGACCTATGACCTACTGAAAGGGGTTAAGGGGCCTACGACCTACTTAGAGGTTAAAAGGGCCCACGACCTACTTAATTACTTAAGAGGGACCTACGACCTACATAAATGGGTTAATAAGCCCACGACCTATTGAAGGGGTTAAGAAGGCTCTACGCCCTAATTAAATGATTAAGGGGGCCCACGACCTACCGTATTACTTAAGAGGGACATATGACCTACCTAAAGGAGTTAATAGACTTAAGGGGTTAAGAAGGCTCTACGACCTACTTTAGAGGTTAAGGGGCCTACGACCTACCTAATTACTTAAGGGGGACCTACGACCTACTTAAAGGGATAGGGCCTACGACCTACCGAATTACTTAAAGGAGACCTATGACCTACTTAAAAGAGTTAAGGGGCCTACGACTTACTTTATCACTTCATGGGGACGTACCGCCTACTTAAAAGGGTTAAGGGTGCCTACGACCTATCTAATAACTTAAGAGAGACCTACGATCTACTTAAAGGGGTTAAGGGGCATATGACGTACCTAATTACTTAAGGGTGACCTACGACCTATTTAAAGGGGTTAATGAGCCTAAGACCTACTTAAGGGGTTAAGGGGGCCTACGACCTACCTAATTACTTAAGGGAGACCTACGACGTACTTAAAGGGGTTAAGGGGACCTATGACCTACCTTATTACTTAAGGGAGACCTACGACCTACTTAAGAGGGCTTTATGACCTACTTAATTGGTTAAGAGGTCTGTACGAACTACATAAGGGGTTAAGGGGTCCTACGACCTCTTTAAGGGGTTAAGAGGGCTCTACGACGACCTACTTAAGGGGTTAAGAGGGCTGTACGACCTATTTAAGGGGTTAAGGGGGGATACGACCTACCTAATTACTTAAGGGGGACCTACGACCGGGCCTAAGACCTACTGAAGGGGTTAAGAGGGCTTTATGATCTACTTAAGGAATTAAGGGGGCCTACGACTTACCTTATTACTTAAGGGAGGCCTACGACGTACTTAAAGGGGTCAAATGGGCCTATGACCTACCTAATTACGTTAGCCAGACGTACGAACTACTTAAAGGGGTAAAGGGGCCTACGACCTACCTAATTACTTGCGAGGGACCTAAGACCTACATAAATGGATTAATAAGCCTACGACCTACTTAAGGGGTTAAGAAGGCTCTACGCCCTACTTTAAATGATTAAGGGGGCCTACGACCTACCTTATTACTTAAGAGGGACATACGCCCTACATAAAGTAGTTAATAGGCCTACGACCTACATAAATGGGTTAATAAGCCTACGACCTACTTAAGGGGTTAAGAAGGCTCTACGCCCTACTTAAATGATTAAGGGGGCCTACGACCTACCTTATTACTTAAGAGGGACATACAACCTACATAAAGGGGTTAAGGGGGCTAATGACCTACCTAATTACATTAGGCAGACCTACGAACTACTTAAAGGCTGTGTCACACATCACCGTACCGTGCGAATAACGTACTAATAACGTACACTGTTTGGTAATCGATATACATGTGTTTCAATGACCAAACCAGTGTACGTTATTAGTTCGTTATTCGTACGTTTCGTGATGTGTGACAGAGCCTTAAGAGTGATTGACTTTAGATATCAACCAAAAATCAAAAAATGTAACCAAACGTGAAAAAATCGATTTTTCTTATATTTTGTCCATTGATAGTCCTTTGACCAATATCAAACTAGATAATTATATTTTTCTCATTTTCTGTTGGTTTCCATGCAACGGGCCAATTTCTTATTTTGGTAATTTCGGGCAAATTAAAGATTTTCAAAATTTTCAAGGTCAAAATATCAAGATTTTGTGTCACCCATTGACCTTGAAACTATTTCTTTGAATATTTCTTTGAACATGCAAGCATTAGCATTAAGTATTTTTTTATTTTAGAAGCAACAAAATAATTGAATCTTGCGATATAGGAATGTACCATTAATTACAAAAAGGGGTATTTTTTTCATTTTTCAGATTTGTCAATTTAGGGGTAGAATTTAGAAGCTTATAACATGAATGGTAACACTTTGTTTGATTTTAAATTGTGCAGTTAGGTAGAACAGACATTATTTGTTAGTCATAAAAAGTAAACAGTCTGGGTAATGGATTGACCTATACAGGGTGCTGGCCAGAAACTTTCATAAATCCCGAATACCAAAGATGCACCATTAATAACCATTAAATACAAATTTTACATGAACACTACCATTACAGCATTTGTTATATATAGATGCCATTTAGGTGAACATAAACCCGATTTTGGGCATATTTAAGTATTGCCAGTTTCCCTCCTCCGGTTTTCAAATTTCCAAAATAGCCGATTTTCATTCAAATCAACCAAAACAGCTTTTAGCTGGCTGATATCATAAATAATCAACAGGAAAAAACATTTTGGGTTACAACAAGATCATTTGCCTCCTAATTGTATTGTAAGCTAGAAGAAAAATCAAAATGGCGCCTGTTCTTAGATTCAAAATGGCCGCCAAAATATGTTTTCATGCATAAAAATGGGTTAGAGGCACTTCAAAACAGTATAAAAACCACCAAATGTTCAAAATATTCGATGGAAAATGGCTGTGATGGTAGCAATAGTATCATTTTTTCTCAAATAAGGGTGTTAGCATGTTTTAAATCCAATATAGAGCCTATTCTGAGATCCAAGATGGCCGCCAAAATACAATTTTAGGCACCAAAATGGGTTAAACGGTACCAATCATATGAAATGTTCATGATAATTGATGAAAAATGGCCGTGAGAGTAAAAATTAGATCATTTCTTCCAAAAAAAAAGGTGTTGGCATATTTCAAATTTAATATGGAGCCTGTACTGAGATTCAAAATGGCTGCCAAAATACGATTTAATGTGCAAAAAATGGTTTAGAGGCACTTAACATGCTTAAAAACAGTATCAAATCCACCAAATGTTCATTATATTCGATGGAAATGGCTTTGGGGTAACAATAGTAGCATTTCTTCTCAAGTAAGGGTGTTAGCATGTTTCATATTCTATAAAGAGCCTGTACAAAGATTCAAAATGGCTGCCAAAATACAATTTTATGCATGAAAATGAGACAAGGGACTTTTAAACCATATCAAAAACAGCAAATGTTAAAAATAATCGATTCAGAATGGCTGTGCCGGTAACTCTGGAAGTGTTTCTACACAAATATTTTTGTTAGCACGTTTCAAATCCAATACTTATAATGTTTCAAAGTTGCTTATACGGTATCCATTTTTTTGCATATATAAAATTGTATTTTGACGGCCATTTTGGTTCACAGTACAGGCTCCATCATCGATTTTAAACATGCAAACAACATTATAGGAAAAAATATTCCTATTGTTACCATGTTACCAATGAAGTCATTTACCATCTATTATTTTGTACATTTGGTGTTTTCGATACCCTTTCAAAGTCATCTTTATATAATTTTGTGCCTAAAATTGCATATCAGCGGCCGCTTTGTATCTCAGTACAGGCTCCATATTGGATCATATGGAACATACTAACACCCATATTTGAGAAGAAATATTATTATTGTGACTCAAGAAGCCATTTTGCATCAGTTACTTTGAACATTTTGTGTTTTTGAAATGGTTTCAAGGTCATTTTTTTGAGCATAAAATGATATTTTGGCAGCCATTTCGGATCTCAGAACAAGCTCTAGATGGATTTGAAACATGCTAGCACCCTTATTTGAGAAGAAATGCTATATTCCATTGAACATTTGATATTGTTTTAATTGCCTCTAACTAATTTTTGTACATAAAACAAATTTAGCGGCCATTTTGAATCTCAGGAGAGGTTCCATATTGAATTTGACACATGCTAACACCTTTATTTTGGAAGAAATGATCTAATGTTTACCCTCAAAACCATTTTCCATCGAATATTTTGAACATTTGGTGGTTTTGTGCTCTTCCCCTTTTTTTGTGCCTGAAATCGTATTTTGGCGGCCATTTTGAACTCAGAACAGGCTCTATTCTAGATTTGAAACATGCTAACAACCTTATTTAAGAAGAAATGCTATTATTGATACCCTAAAAGCCATTTTTCATCGAATATTTTGAACATTGGTGGTTTTGATACTGTATTGTAGTGCCCTCTAACCCATATTTGCGCATAAAAACACATTTTGACTGTCATTTTGAATCTCAGAATAGGTGCCATTTTGATTTTGATACAAGCTTACAATACAAATAGGGGGCAAATGATCTTGTTGTAACCCAAAATGTTATTTCCTGCTGATTATTTATGATATCAGCCAGTTTAAAAGCTGTTTTGGTCGATTTTAAAGTAAATCGGTTATTTTGGTGGCCACTTTGGCGGCCATCTTGAATTTGATATATTCGCATGAAAAAAATTGGAGTCAGATGTATTTTTTTATAGCTCAAAAAGCCATTTCCCTATAATAATTGTGAACATAAAATGTTTTACAAGATACTTTTAGGCCATTATAATGAAAATATAGTATTTTGGCGGCCATCTTGGATTTCTCGCTTGAGGCCAGTTTTTATTTTTGGGAACATCTGAATTGTGTTTAAGGGTCATATATTATGTGATCTTATTTTAATTCAGTCGTTTTTTCATGCTTTTTTACCTTCCAAAATATGCAGTGTTAACCATATCTAAAAATAACAAAAATACAAAGATTTGCGGCAACACAAGTAAAACCAAAATATATTGCCAAAAGATATTTGCTTTTTATTTAGTTATACAAAGGCCAATTAACATATATTAGCAAGGACAAATCAATTCAAGTGTTACCAAAGGTGTTCTGAAGCTCTAAACTTAGGCCAAAAGAATAGAGTTTTCAAAAGATGTAAAAACACCCCTATCAAAATAAACGGTACGGTCCATTCCTGTGCCCGACCAGCAATGAATCCAACTTTGTGCTCATTTTACAGTATAAAAAAGTATGAAAATTTAAAGAAACTGCCCAAATTGCCGAAATTACAAAAATTGCCATTGCTATGGCAACAAGATAAAGATAACCAAATTTATACCGTGTGTGTTAGTTTCAACCATAGCCCTTTCATTGTGCAAATTTTAAAGAAAATCGTAATCGAAAGTCCATTTTTGTAGTAAACTCCTCTTAAAGGGATTAAGGGGCCTACGACCTACCTAATTACTTGCGAGGGACCTACGACCTATATAAATGGGTAAAAAAAACTACGACCTACTTAAGGGGTTAAGAAGGCTCTACGCCCTACTTAAATGATTAAGGGGGCCTTCAACCTACCTTATTACTTAAGAGGGACATACGACCTACGTAAAGTAGTTAATAGGCCTACGACCTACTTAAGGGGTTAAGAGGGCTCTACGCCCTACTTTAGAGGTAAAGGGGGCCTATGACCTACCTAATTACTTAAAGGAGTCCTGTGACCTATTTAAAGGGGTTAAGGGGCCTACGACTTACCTAATTACTTCATGGGGACATACCACCTACTTAAAAGGGTTTACGACCTACTTAAAGGGGTTAAGGGGCCTAAGACCAACTTAAGAGGGCTTTATGACCTACTTAAGGGGTTAAGAGGCTCTACGACCTACTCAAGTGGTTAAGAGGGCTCTACGACCTACTTTAGAGGTTAAGGGGACCTACGACATACTTAAGTGGTTAAGAGGGCTTTATGACCTACTTAAGGGGTTAAGGGGGCCTACGACCTACCTAATTACTTAAAGGAGACCTACAACCTACTTAAAGCGGTCAAAGGTGCCTACGACCTACCTAATTACTTTAGGCAGACCTACGACCTACTTAAAGGGGTTAAGAAGCCTACGACCTACTTAGAGGTTATAAAGGCCTACGACCTACCTAATTACATAAAGGAGACCTAAGACCTACTTAAGAGGGTTTTATGACATACTTAATGGGTAAAGAGGTCTCTACGATATACATAAGGGGTTAAAGGGTCCTACAACCTACTTAAGGGGTTAAGGGGGGCTACAACCTACCTAATTGCTTAAAGGGGACCTACGACCTACTTAATGGGGTTAAGGGGGCCTATGACCTACCTAATTACTTTAGGGGGACCTACGACCTACTTAAAGGGGTCAAGGGGGTGACCTACTTAAGGGTTTAAGAGGGCTTTACGACCTACTTAAGGGGTTAAGGGGGCCCACGACCTACCTTATTACTTAAGGGGACCTTCGATCTACATAACGCGGTTAAGGGTGCCTACGACCTACTTAATTATTTTAGGCAGACCTACGACCTATTTAAAGAGGTTAAGGGGCCTACGACTTACTTAGAGGTTAAAAGGGCCTACGACCTACCTAATTACTGAAGTGGGACCTACGACCTACATAAATGGATAAATAAGCCTACGACCTACTTAAGGGGTTAAGAAGGCTCTACGCCCTACTTAAATGATTAAGGAGGCCTACGACCTACCTTCCCAGCTAGCCAAATAACGTTCTCTGAACTTTTTGAGAACGTACCATTTACGTTTTATGGACGTTTGAGTAAAACGTTTTTAAACGTATTTTTGTGAAAGTGAAAGCACGTTTTACGAACGTTGTTTATTGACGTTTCAAGAACGTCAAAAACGCCCATGCCACCAACAGAAAACGTAAAATACGTTCTGTGAACGATTTAGAAACGTCTCTTACGTACTGGAAACTTTGTGGAAACGTACAAAACGTTATTGTAAACCATTATATTTATTGATTTTACATAATTAATTAATTAATTTAAGGAAAAAAGAACACAATTTTAACTTATCTTGCGGAGTGAATTCCTAGGACGGTTTTCTATTAACACTTAATGACGTTTACACATATGAGAAAATCTACCTTCGGACCTACCTGAGATTCGAACCTGGGATCAATCAATCAATCAATCAATCAATCAATCAATCAATCAATGATACAAGTACTTGCATAACATGCATACCCCATGAAGGAGTCTATTCGTACAGGGGACCCACGGCTTTACGTGACTGTCCGACCACGGAGCAAGTAGAGTAAAGTTTCTTGCTCAAGGAAACAAGGAGACGAAAACCGCCCGGCCCGGGGCTCGAACCCACAATCTCAGTATTACGAGACCCGTGCTCTAACCGCTCGGCTACGCTCCCCTCTATGGGATCTTTGGATTAAGAGTCTTATGACTTACCAATGTTGCCACTGAGTGAACTTCAATTTATATGGGTTTATGTACATGTTTTACTAGAGACCATCATAGTATTATATAAAAACCACCAAATGAATACATTAGGCCTACTAAATCATATCTAACCAGATAAACATCAATAGTCATGAGTTTGGCTTCTTTCAGGTTAACTCTGATCACTTTTACTTAGCGCCAAAATTGCCTTCTTAAAACGTTTTCCTTTAGATATATTTCTTGGGATTTAAGAATGTTTTATTAAGACGTTTAGATAACGTTTTCTAGACGTTAGAAAATATATCAGCATATTTTCGTTATTTTGCGACGTTCATAAAACGTCCTTTCCAAAACGTTTTTAAAGGCATTTTAATGACGTTTATAAAACGTTGTAGTTTGGTTATATTACTGACACTTTTTGTTTAGTTTGTAGGACATTTAGAGAACGTCTTCTAGCCTGTACCAACATATGTTCGTTATTTTGCGACGTTAATAAGAGGGCTTTACGACCTACTTTAGAGGTTAAGAGGGCCTACGACCTACCTAATTACTAAAGGGGGACCTACGACCTACTTAAAGGGGTTAATGGGGCGTACGACCTACTTAACCCTTTCAGTCCTAAAGCTATTTTTTAGAAAAAAGTGATTTTCACCTACATTTAGATACAGGCTTACAGCATTTTTATACTTTTAGATGGACACAGATAACCATACATTTTATTACTCCTAATAGTGAGACCAAAAAAAAGAAAAACAATTTTTTCACAAAATTCGTTGTATGCGGTTACACATAGCAAAAAATGACACATAAATTTTAATGATTTCTATAGGTATAACTCCTTTACAATAATTCTTGAGGTAATGAGATTATTTTGAGCAGAGGGGGAATTCAAAAACCTACATTTTGATACCAATATCAGGTATGTACGATATTCGGTTGTGGAATAAATGCAAATACGACGAAAATGGTTGCGCGTAAAATGTGCGCATTTTTCATCTTTCTACGTCAATTATTCGTCAGTAAACGTCATTTGAATTCATAAAAAAAATATTACAAGAGGTGAAATAGTATCCTACTTAAGGGGTTAAGAAGACTCTACACCCTAATTAAATGATTAAGGGGGCCTACGACCTAACTTATAACTTAAGAGGGACATACGACCTACATAAAGGGGTTAATAGGCCTACGACCTACTTAAAGGGTTAAGAGGGCCTTGACTTACTTGACTTAAAGCTTTCCTCCCTCTGCGCAAGGTCCATCGACACAGGGTCCATCGACACAAGGTCCATCGACATTCGGCTTCGGAGATAGCTGCCTTGCAACTAAATTACGCCAATATTGTCTGTTGTTGGCGGAGTGTCCTGCTTTGACCAGTGATGACAATCCAACTGATTGGCTAATGGTTTTAATGTTGTCTGTCCATCGCATCCGGGGTCTTCCTTGAGAGCGTTTCCCTTCGATCCTTCCTTCCAAGGTGATCTTCGGATATCTGGATGGTGACATTCTTTTCACCTGACCAAAATAGGTTACTTGTTTGGCATGAATTTTGTCAGTAATTGTCTGATGGAAGTTTAGCATATCTCTGATTTTAGTGTTCCTTATTCCGTCTTTCCTTGAGACGCCCAAGATCTTACGCAAGCAGGCCATCTCAAAGACCAAGAGACGCTGCCCATCTTTCTTTTTCAGTGTCCAAGTCTCCGAGCCATACAGAACTATGGACAGTACAAGTACTCTGTAGAGCTCAAGCTTAGTAGGAATTGAGATCTCCTTTGATGACCATATTAAGGCGACCTTCTGGATAACTCCCATGGCTAGGCCAATTCGTCTCTTGATGTCTCCTTCACTGGTAGCTGATGAAGAGAGCACTCCTCCCAGATACACAAAAGAATCAACTTGATTAAGTGTTTTACCGTTGATTTTAATGGACATCTTGGTTGGAGCTTTGCTGATGGCCTGCACTTGAGTTTTAACTATGTTAATGGTGAGACCAAATTTCTGCTTGCATCCTGCACTTTGTCTACAAGATCTTGTAAGTCCCTCTAAGAGGGCCTACGACCTAACTAATTACTTAAGGGGGCCTACGACCTACTTAAAGGGGTTAAGGGGGCCAACGACCTACTTTAGTGGTTAAGAGGGCTCTATGACCTACTTAAGGGGTTAAGGGGGCCTACGACCTACCTAATTACTTTAGGCAGACCTAATTACCTAATTAGTCAAAGGGAACATACGACCTGCTTAAAGTGGATAAGGGTGCCTTCGACCTACCTAATTACTTTAGGCAGACCTACGACCTACTGAAAGGGGTTAAGGGGCCTACGACCTACTTAGAGGTTAAAAGGGCCTACGACCTTCCTAATTACTTAAGAGGGACCTACGACCTACATAAATGGGTTAATAAGCCTACGACCTACTTAAGGGGTTAAGAAGACTCTACACCCTAATTAAATGATTAAGGGGGCCTACGACCTACCTTATTACTTAAGACTACATAAAGGGGTTAATAGGCCTACGACCTACTAAAGGGGATAAGAGGTCTCTACGTCCTACTTTAGAGGTTAAGGGGCCTACGACCTACCTAATTACTTAAAGGAGACCTATGACCTACTTAAAAGGGTTAAGGGGTCTACGACTTACCTTATTACTTAATTGGGACGTACCACCTACTTAAAGGGGTTAAGGGTGCCTACGACCTACCTAATTACTTAAGAGAGACCTACGATCTACTTAAAGGGGTTAAGGGGGCATATAACCTACCTAATTACTTAGAGGGGACCTACGCCCTACTTAAAGGGGTTAAGGGGCGTAAGACCTACTTAAGGGGTTAAGAGGGCTTAATGACCTACTTAAGGGGTTAAGGGGGCTTACGACCTACCTAATTACTTAAGGGAGACCTACGACGTACTTAAAGCGGTTAAGGGGACCTATGACCTACCTAATTACTTAAGGGAGACTTACGATCTACTGAAAAGGGCTTTAAGATCTACTGAATGGGTTAAGAGGTCTCTACGAACTACAAAAGGGGTTAAGGGGTCCTACGACATACCTAAGGGATTAAGAGGGCTCTACGACCTACTTCAGGGGTTCAGGGTGGCTATGACCTACCTAATTGCTTAAGAGGGACCTACGACCTATATAATGGGGTTAAGGGGGCCTATGACCTACTTGTTTACTTATGGGGGACCTACGACCTACTTAAAGGGGTCAAGGGGGTGACCTACTTAAGGGGTTAAGGGGGCCCACGACCTACCTAATTACTTAAGGGGGACCTTCGACCTACATAAAGCGGTTAAGGGTGCCTATGACCTACATAAAACTTTAGGCAAACCTACGACCTACTTAAAGAGGATAAGGGGCCTACGACCTACTTAGAGGTTAAAAGGGCCTACGACCTACCTTATTACTAAAGAGGAACCTACGACCTACATAAATGGGTTAATAAGCTTACGACCTAATTAAGGGCTCAAGAAGGCTCTACGCCCTACTTAAATGATTAAGGGGGCCTACGACCTACTTTATTACTTAAGAGGGACATACGACCTTCATAAAGTAGTTAATAGGCCCACTACCTACTTAAGGGGTTAAGAGGGCTCTACGCCCTACTTAAGAGGTAAAGGGGGCCTACGACCTACTTAATTACTTAAGGGTAATAACCTACTTATTACTTAAGGGTAATAACCTACTTATTACTACAACCTACTTAAAGGGGTAAATGGGCCTACGACCTACCTAATTACTTTAGGCAGACCTACGACCTACTTAAAGGGGTTAAGAGCCTACGACCTACTTAGAGGTTAAAAGGGCCTACGACCTACCTTATTACTTAAGAGGAACCTACGACCTACATAAATGGGTTAATAAGCCTACGACCTACTTAAGGGCTCAAGAAGGCTCTACGCCCTACTTAAATGATTAAGGGGGCCTACGACCCACTTTATTACTTAAGAGGGACATACAACCTACATAAAGTAGTTAATAGGCCCACTACCTACTTAAGGAGTTAAGAGGGCTCTACGCCCTACTAAAGAGGTAAAAAGGGCCTACGACCTACCTAATTACTTAAGGGGGACCTACGACCTACTTAAAGGGGTAAATGGGCCTACGACCTACCTAATTACTTTAGGCAGACCTACGACCTACTTAAAGGGGTTAAGGGCCTACGACCTACCTAATTACTTAAGAGGGACCTACGACCTACATAAATAGGTTAATAAGCCTACGACCTACTTAAGGGGTTAAGAAGGCTCTACGCCCTACCTAAATAGTTAAGGGGGCCTACGACCTACCGTATTACTTAAGAGGGACATACGACCTACATAAAGGGGTCAATAGGCCTACTACCTATTTAAGGGGTTAAGGGGGCTCTACGTCCTACTTTAGAGGTAAAGGGGGCCTACGACCTACCTAATAATTGAAGGGGGACCTACGACCTACTTAAAGGGGTGAATGGGCCTACGACCTACCTAATTACTTTAGGCAGACCTACGACCTACTTAAAGGGGTAAAGGACCTACGACCTACTTAGAGGTTAAAAGGGCCTACGACATACCTAATTACTTAAGAGGGACCTACGACCTGCATAAAGGGGTTAATAGGCCTACGACCTACTTAAGGGTTTAAGAGGGCTTTACGACCTACTTAAATGATTAAGGGGGCCTACGACCTACCTTATCACTTAAAAGGGACATACGACCTACATAAAGGGGTTAATAGGCCTACGACCTACTTAAGGGGTTAAGAGGGCTGTACGACCTTCTTTAGAGGTTAAGAGGGCCTATGACCTACCTAATTACTTAAGGGGCCTACGACCTACTTAAAGGGGTAAAGGGGGCCAACGACCCACTTTAGTGGTTAAGAGGGCTCTATGACTTACTTAAGGGGTTAAGGGGGCCTACGACCTACCTAATTAGTCAAAGGAAACATACGACCTGCTTAAAGTGGATAAGGGTGCCTACGACCAACCTAATTACTTTAAGCAGACCTACGACCTACTTAAAGGGGTTAAGGGCCTACGACCTACTTAGAGGTTAAAAGGGCCTACGACCTACCTTATTACTTAAGAGGGACCTACGACCTACATAAATGGGTTAATAAGCCTACGACCTACTTAAGGGGTTAAGAAGGCTCTACGCCCTACTAAAATGATTAAGGGGGCCTACGACCTACCTTATTACTTAAGAGGGACATACGACCTACATAAAGAGGTTAATAGGCCTACGACCTACTTAAGGGGTTAAGAGGGCTCTACGCCCTACTTTAGAGGTAAAGTGGGCTCTACGCCATAATTAAATGATTAAGGGCGCCTACGACCCAACTTATTACTTAAGAGGGACATACGACCTACATAAAGAGATTAATAGTCCTACGACCTACTTAAGGGGTTAAGAGGGCTCTACGTATTACTTTAGAGGTTAAGGGGCCTACGACCTACCTAATTACTTAAGGGAGACCTACGACCTACTTAAGGGGATAGGGCCTACGACCTACCTAATTACTTAAAGGATACCTCTGACCTACTTAAATTGGTTAAGAGGCCTACGACTTACCTAATTGCTTCATGGGGACGTACCACCTACTTAAAGGGGTTAAGGGTGCCTACGACCTACCTAATAACTTAAGAGGGACTTTCGATCTACTTAAAGGGGTTAAGGGGGCATATGACCTACCAAATTACTTAAGGGGGCCTACGACCTACTTAAAGGGGTAAAGGGGACCTATAAACTACCTTATTACTTAAAGGAGACTTACTTAAGAGGGCTTTATGATCAACTTAATGGGTTAAGAGGTCTCTACGAACAACATAAGGAGTTAAGGGGTCCTACGACCTACTTAAGAGGTTAAGGGGGGCTACGACCTACACAATTTCTTAAGGAGACCTACGACCTACTTAATGGTGTTAAGGGGCCTATGACCTACCTAATTACTTAAGGGGGACCTACGACCTACTTAAAGGGGTCAAGGGAGTGATCTACTTAAAGGTTAAGAGGGCTTTATGACTTACTTAGGGGTTAAGGGGACCACGACCTACTTAATTACTTAAGGGGGACCTTTGACCTACATAAAGCGGTTAAGGGTGCCTACGAGCTACCTAATTGCTTTAGGCAATTAGGTAGGTCGTGGGCCTTCTTAACCCCTAAGTAAGTCATAAAGCCCTCTTAACCTTTAAGTAGATCACTCCCTTGACCCCTTTAAGTAGGTCAAAAATGGCCAAAAAATCATTTTGGGCCAATTTTGGACCTATTTTTGGCAATATTTTCAAAAGCAAGTCAAAAATCAAAAATTTGAGAAATGCGTTCCTAGACATGTGTTTCTAGATTCTAAAAAGCATTCGAGGTCCAACTTTTATTTTTTCAAAATTTAGTTAGGTTGTTTACAAATTAATGGTCCAAGAACATGGGTTTTTTGGACCTTGGTCCAAAATCATACATTTTGGTCCAAAATTGACCTAACCATCATCTTCTACATGAAAATCCACATCTAGAAATGTATACTTTTATATGGATTTACTTATCGGTTGCTGAGTTACAAAGCATGAAATATTTCAGAAAATGAGGGGTTAACTGTGCCCTTAAGTAATAATGTACGTCATAGGCCCCTTAACCCCTTAAGTAGGTCTTTCTACGACCTATTTACCCATTAAGTAGATCGTCGGCCCCCTTAACTCTTTTAAGTAGGTCTTAGGCACCCTTAAGAAATAACGTAGGTTTTAGGCCCCCTTGACCCCTTTAAGTAGGTCGTAGGTCCCCCTTAAGTAATTCAGTAGGTCCTAGGCCACCTGAACCTTTATAAGTAGGTCGTAGGCCCCCTTAACCCCTTTAAGTAGGTCGTAGGTACCCTTAAGACATTAGGTATGTCGTAGGCCCCTTTACCCCTTTATGTAGGTCGTAGGTCCCCCTTAAGTAATTAAGGCCCAACTAACCTCTTTAAGTAGGTCGTAGGTCCCTATTTAGTAATTAGGTAGATCGAAGGCCCAACTAACCTCTTTAAGTAGGTCGTAGGTCCCTATTTAGTAATTAAGTAGGTCGTAGGCCCAAATAACCCCTTTAAGTAGGTTGAAGGTCTCCTTAAGTAATTAGGTAGGTCGTAGGCCCCCTTAACCCGTAAGTAGGTCGTAGAGATCTCTTAACCCATTAGGTAGGTCTCAGGCCCCCTTAACCTTTATAAGTAGGTCGTAGGCCCTCTTAACCCCTTTAAGTAGGTCGTAGGTACCCTTTAAGTTATTAGCTCGCTTAGATGATCGGTGACCCCCATTTTTTATTGCTGAATTTTGAAGTTTAGACTCTTACCTATTAACTAACAAAAAATAAACAAAATCTAAAGGTAGGAACTTATCACCGCCATCGTCCTTTACACCTTAACGTAGGTTGTAGGTACCTTTTAAGACATTAGGTATGTCGTAGGCCCCTGAACCCCT
>JXSR01S064446.1:0-12674 GCA_000969725.1 Ophiothrix spiculata
TGTAAAATGTGTGAAAACTGATATGTAATAATTGATTTGCACCCATCAATAAGCACTGGTGTTAGTGCATTGTTCTTATGATATCAATATGTAACTATCCTCTCATGCAGAAAGTGCATTCATCATGATCTTTAGCAATCTTGTCAGTTGGATGTTGGTGCCTGAAAAAGAAACATGGCAGCAGGAAATGGGCAACAGTTGCAGTTTACTCTCTATGAGAGAGTGTTCATGGTGTTGCAGTATCATGAAACGCGAAACGCTGCAGAAGTCATCAGACAATTCCAGTTGCAGTTTCCGGGTAGGAAATTACCTGTTCGTCAAACGGTGACAAGGAACTACCAGAAGTATATTAACTATGCCACCAGTCACAACTTGAACTCTGGTAATTCGGGAAGACAAAAAACTGCAAGAACACAGCTGAATATCGACAGAGTACGACGTGCTCTCTCACTCCCCAAGCAGATCCCACCATCTCCACCAGACACAACCCTCTAGCCGACATCCACAGATCATCATTCAATAGAATCACCCGCTTAGATTTGCAGTGGCTTTACGGATGCTGTTATTTTACACAATGCCTGTTTGAAAATGTTATTCAGAAACGTGTGTTTCTATCGCTATATTGAAAAGTGGCACAGAGTGGATTTCGCTTACCTGCAAACAATTGCGTATATCTCCAGATTGACAAAAGCTATCGTGATGGGGTAAATTGTACTGGAAAGATAGGTCCTTTATCTTGAATTTGACATCAAATTTGTTTAAGTTACGACACGATTTCATACCTAAAACAAGCAATTTCTGAGTGTTACACTTTTATTGAGACGCCCTGTATATTCCTAATTTCTGAGCCCTCTCCTTGTATGTTTATGGAAATGAATAAACTGACCTGAACTGTAAGATTTTGATCAAAAATGGTTTACAGTAAAAACATCATAAAATGGAGGAATGTGACTATCTAAAAGCGTTTTCAAGTGTATTTTGTGAAAAATTTGTTTTGCCACCAAAAAATGTATAAGAAGCACAAGAAGCATGCTTTCCTATACTAATACACGTGGAATTAAATTCGGGATCCCGAATTTAATTCAACAAATGGCCATAACAGAAAAAGTAAGCATCTTTGAGCCAAATCTTTTGGAGGGTATTCATATCTACCAAAAACAAACCCAATAAGCCAAAAAAATCAAAAAGTCATGGGTGACCGGGGCGCTTCATTTTTAACTCTTTAGAGTATTGCTTTAATTAATTGATTAATCAAATCAATCAACCAATTAATTTGATGTAACTAATTAATTGATTAATTAAAGTACTATTTATTTATTTATTTATTTATTTATTTATTTATTCATTTATTTATTTACATTTTTCTGAATTTAAGGAAAATCTCATGTCAATGCTTCTGGCTTTTATTGATAACTAACTAAAAGTTTCACACTTATTGCATTGGCAAAGTTTTACTCTGAGCTAAGTCCTTAAGCAGATGTATACTCTACAAGCAAGAGAGAGTTACAAGAAATATGACACTAGTAAATTGTTGAGAGTAAAATATATATATATATTTATTCATTTCTTTAATATATATCACACTTCACCTAAAAAGGTATGATACAGTATCATGAAAAAACAAATCTAAGATGCAGACCATTCACAAACACTTGCGGAAGAGGACATCAAAGTGATGACAAATATATGAGTGCAATGTTTTGAGGTTATAGAATAATTCATATACAACTGATATACACTACTATTTGCTGCCTTCAAAGTTCCATTCCACCCCGGGGAACTCGAAATATTTGGTAGGTATGTGTCGCCCGGATTTTCCAACTTAGGGTCTTTAAACATTTTTTATATTCAAAAATTGAATATAAAAACTCTTGGATACCAGTTGAAGTTAAGCTTCTTTTAGCTTACGTTAATAGTACCAAGTAGGGTTTCCTTGGCGAAAGCCTAAACAAGGCAAGGGTTTTTTTTAAAGAGAGCTGATATTTGGTCAAAATAGGGTCATTGGAACTGATCTTTCCCGACCCGAGGCTTATTAATTGCCTTTTGGCTATTAAAACATGACTTTTTAAAAACTGAGAATTATCAAACATTAGGTTTACGGTGAAAATTATTGGAAACGCAACGCATTGCGTTTTGAGTATGAATTCAGCTTGAGTTTGATGCGTTCAACATCCTAACAACAGTTATATTTGAATTCAGGGATACATGTAAACGTTAGCACCAACAAAGTTAACATAAATGCTAAAATTTGCATCAAACTTATGAAAAATTCTTGCATCAGCTGATGAAGAATGTAATAATAGTCTATGAAAGACCCTTAACATAAGGGTCAAAACATAGTTCTTTTGGGCTATTAAAAAATCAAATGTATTTTCTATATGTAACGGAGGCTTGGTGATGACAAATCAATACACCACAAAATTTTCTTTGATGTCAAATATTTGGTGATTTTCAACACCAAGCATCTGTTATTGATTAGAAGATACATTGGAATTAATGTAATGACAAAGACTTGTTGCACCAAATGTTTGATAGCTCGAAAGAACATGTTTTGACCCTAACTCAAATTGAATCCACTCATTAAATCAAATTAAACATATCCTTATAAGCAATTAAATTAAACACATCCTGTAAAGCAATTAATTGATCAATCAATAAACTGGCCAATTAATCAATCTATGAATCAATCTTTGACCTCTTTATCAAGTGTCAGTAAATGGTCTCCATGAAAACGCACCAACTTTGGGGCACACACATAGTAATAAACAAGGCATGATAACAATACTGTGGACAATTGGAATTGAATAGGAATACAATCATTGGTAATTTTGTCTTAGCTCACTTGTAAAATACTGAATATTTTGGGGAGAAACACATCATTGTCATTAAAATAGCATTAACTTACTTACTTTAGTAACTTTACTGTGATCAAGATTTATGGGTACACTGTATCTGATGTCATCTGATATTTATACTTTGATAATCTATTTAAGAATGATGAGTTTGCAAACAATCTTTGCTCATTCTGCGGGTCTATGTAGGATCCACACCGGTAAAAACGTCCCCATTGACTTAACATGCAAAGTAGCCTGTCATTAAATGTCATTTTCTCGACTTGAAAGTGACTGGTTACCATGTGTTGGTCTCAATTGAAAGATAATGGACATATCTCTTCTACAAAGTGAACAAAAATGGTCAAGGCAAAGTTTTCGAGACGCAGCGCATCAAAGTCACACATCATTTTGAGTGCGTGTATATGCTTATTGGCAAAATAGTGCAACTCATAAGAAACCATGTGTTCTCCAAAAGCCATAAAATTTCTTCAAAAATGGTACAAATAAAATCTTTTCATCATGAATGATTTAATAACAGTCCAATTATCAGCAATAACTAAAAATTTGGGAAAATATTATTTTCAATATTGGAATTAATTTTATGCAATAAGGGTCACATTCTGTCTGCCAAAGTGCATTCTCAAGTCCTAGCAGACAACGCTACACAATTTATTTACCAATGTGGTACCTACAGAGAAAAAAACTCTGCCAGATCATAGAACTGAGCCGCAACAAAATCAACTGATAATTGTACACCCAGCTCCGGCGGTGTTACATTGCAAACAATGACAACTGTGTAGAACAGACAGTTTAGGTGGAAAGCCACTAATTGAATTTTGAAGCGGCCATTAACATCAGGTATGTAAAACTACATATACAATTCGGCTATCAATTACACCTGTCAATTTGTTCCACAATTAAATTGTCATTTTTGAATCAATATATACAAATGCCCACATGCCAACAACAACTTAAATTTCTTTATGTTACCCAAATAAAGAGACAACTCAATTTACAAAAGTTCATAGGGACTGAACATTAAAAAGTTAAGCAATCACCCTGTATATCAATAGATATAACAATCACTGGTGCTGTATTATTCAAGTCCATATTTCAATCATACATTTATGGTCAGGGTTCTACCTAAGAGCTTCATGTCAAGGTCAACAGAAGCATAAAAAGGAAGTACTTCAAAGTTAAACTGGCAACTCAACTAGCAACTAGTTGAGTTTTGAAGCGACCTCTAACAAAATCAGGTGTGTAACCAGGATTGTGTATCCCCGGGGTGCGCAATAAATCCTATTCCAAATTGGCGACGGGTACAGGGGCCGGTCCTATATAGGACTACTGCACCCTTTTTTCGTTGTTTTCCCATTCTTTTTGTTTCTTTTTTCTTTATCCCATTTTTTTTCGTTGTAGACCCCCGGGGTGCGCAAGCCCCTTCCGCTACCCCCTGGCTATGCCAATGAAAATATACAGGTTAGGACAAAAAAAATAAATTGTTTACTTGTCCTCAATTGAATTTTAAAAATTGGGTCGGTCGGTCGGGATTTCTTTTATTTTCCCCTTCTTTTTTATTTACAATCAAACTCCACTGTATGTTTATTGTATTAATCAAGGCTCAGAATACGAAATAATAAGAACATTTTGGTGTCAAAATAAATAAGCATACATTACAAAACAACTAGAATACTCAATACAAACTATAAAATACATTTTTCCTGCATTTTCAGAATGCAAAAAGCTGAAAAGAAAAAAAACTTTTTCAGGAATTTCCAAATATAGGGTCGGTATTCTTTTGTACAGTAAAAAGAAAAAAAAACAACTTTTTTCCTGATTTCTAAAATTAGGGTCGGTCGGTTGAGGACAAGCAAACAAGTTTTTATTGTTGGCCTTATGAACAGGCGCTAGTCCTGATTATAAATAGAAATGATGGACAATGTAATTATGATCAAACAGCACAGTAATTCATACCTCTACAATAATAAGGAGAAACTAGCAAATTAGAGGGCAGTCTTATAATAGAGCTCACAGCTTCAGTACTGTGTGACTTTGCCATAAAACATGACAGTTTATATCACAGACATTTTGATTTCTATTGAAATATTAAGCTAACCAGAAGTCTAGCGTTTTGTTCCCCTCGTACATTTTGTACTCTTTTGGTTGAAATGAGTGTGCACAGCTAGAACTTGAGCTACAACAAGAAAACACAAGGAAATACCTAGAACTAGAAAGACACTTGTTGCAACGTCCCAATATGAGGCAAGAATCAGATTCTATACGCAGCTGGTGTGCAATACCATATCTTCAAGTGATGTATTACATTACATCCCTTGCCAGCACTACCCCCATATCCATACTTAAAAGATGGACAAGGAACTTCATTTACAACATAAAGTGTGTATTTCTTTCAAATAGTAACTTTTAAATGATAAGAGATTTTTATAGCATGCCCACACAGGCTATTTCCCACACCACACATATCATCCAATGATTCATAATCTATCACTCCATCCACTTTAAAAGGAGAAGTGCAATTGGACCTTTAATATAATAGAACAAGTAGCACTATGGGCTCTGGATAAATGGTACCTGAAAGGGAAGTTAGGATGTCGCGAGGTTTGCTCCCTCGATTTGATGCAGGTAAATTCACACTCCTTGAAGTAAATAAGTTTGGGGATGTGGATATGCTGCAAACAGAATCTATCATTTGACACATCTATTTTGACAAGAAATCTATTCCCTATATACCTTGAAGTATGCAACAAGCAATCAGACTCTGTTACGAGATCCATAGTAGCATATCCCTTGTATTCTACAACATTGTGAACTGGTGGTTTTGTATTGTGTAATTATGAATACCAAATCAATGCGTAATAATATTTTTTGCACATAAATCATTCATGATTTTGGTATTATTTTTTACTAATTTTGTTGCTACCACATGGACAAACTGTGAATATATTAAGAATATTCAGGAAGATTGGGTATGCGGTTAAGATTCAAGAAATACAGACTTATTTATTTCCACATATGGTCATATTGGTTTTTGTGCATTAATCTGTTTGATGCATACTTCAAGATTTATAGAGTTTAGCAACTACCTCTGATAAGAGCATGCATGTCTGAAATCAAAACTTCATATCAAAAGTTGTCCTGAAAACAATGATCTGCTTGTAGGCACATGGGTT
This sequence comes from Ophiothrix spiculata, assembly GCA_000969725.1. Lineage (NCBI taxonomy): Eukaryota > Metazoa > Echinodermata > Ophiuroidea > Amphilepidida > Ophiotrichidae > Ophiothrix > Ophiothrix spiculata. The sequence continues at coordinate 6,026 of JXSR01S064446.1, forward strand.
CTGCATTGATACAAATATACATCTGGAATTATACATCAGCTTTGAATAATTGGTACATCAGTTATAATACATGGATAAGTTTTTAATACTGGCACCTCAGTACTAGGATATACATAATATGAAAGGAAAGCATCAACAGGAGGTTACATTTTACAGCTACATACAATGTAGTCTGTTTCAAAGTATTATGTAATCCAATATCATCATACTAACTGGATCCCTCTTTTAAACTCAGAATTATGAACTATAGCACAATTAGCGGTTGGATTTAATTCATGAACGTGTACTCAAGTCTTGAGTGTAGACGCAAAAAAACAAAAACAAACTTGAAAATGCATGCTCAATTCAGAGACCACTGCGTATTTGATGCAGAGACACGTTCACGAATTAAATCCAACAACAATACAACATTAGGTTGTTTTTTAAGAGGATTCAAAGTATAAATAACAGCAACAATATCACAGGAAGTTAACTTTTGAAAAAATTATATCTAACAAGTTATTTTTTCTATTCAGGTCCTGTTAAACATAAATATAGTATAGAACAATTAAACTAGCACACTTTGGACAACTGCTTTAAATTCAAAACATGTCTGTGTATATACTTTTCCATCATGAACAAGCCAAGTTTATCCCCTCAAGAAAATGATTATCTGATGTAAGTTATACATTCATCACGGTTGTCTCAATACCATGAAAGCATCATGAGGGTCCCGTCAAATCCATAGGTACCCTAAGATCGGCATAGTTTATCATGTGCTATGGGAAATTGAAGCTGAGCATAGTCAAAAATCTTGTCCAGGTTGAATTTCTAATTTCATTAGAATTGTTAACTTTACCGTGCATAGAATCATGTCAATAAGGTTCCAACATCCAAAACATTAAAGAAAGGTAATAAAATCCAAGATGAAACTTACCTCTCCATTCAAGTTTTAGATAGATAGATAAACAACCGATAATCAAAAGTAAGGTGCCACTTTAAAGCTTTATGTCTCAGCTTCAAAATGAAACCAAAATGTTTATTTTTTTTTTATTTTGGGACCCCTAAGGTACCTATAAATATGATGGGTCACATTCTTGATGACATACTAATGGCCTTTCAAATGATCTGTCCTATGCCAGCTATAGTAAAAGCTGTTTCACATAACAATATACAGTTTACAAGAGGAAATATATGTCAAACAAGGAGCTGTACAACTTCAAGGGCAAAATATTAATATCTCACATATTTATATATAAATGTTGCATTGTCACCGCATTTTGCATACAACACATCAAATTGGGTTTTGGTTACTATGGTCAGGATTTGCTATATAGTTACACTTCAAAAACCATAGTAACAGGGCCTTTTTCACAAAAAATAAAAACATTTGTTGGTCTGACTTTAATATGAAACATTGCCTGGGGGAGTATTCTCCCTTTATTAAGTCAAAGTAAAAAAATGTTTCCATCTTTTGGGAAAATTCTGTAGATCCCAGTCATCATGCTAAATAATGACACTTGGTTATGAATACAAAAATGGATAATGGCAGTATAAAACATTATTGCTATCAATGAGATAATAATCCAATATAGCTTTCTATTCATGCAAGCTCAGGCCATACACAACAAACCATTGACCATTATGGCCTCTAGGCTATTTGACATCATCTGAGCTGTGGCCATTCAAACCTCCAGTAAAGTGGGTATTTTTTTCATTTTGAGCTACATACAGTAGAAAATACACATACAATGTACAATGTTGCATTCTGACAAAAAAGAATTTTCTGCAGATTTGACATGTTCATGCCTTTCTTAAAATACTAGCAAAATATCAACTTTCATTTCAATTGAACTCCAATATATTTGAAAACCAACTTTTTCTTGATGTAGTCCAACTGGAAATGACTGCTTAGTGAAATCCAGTTCTTTCGAAGACCTCAATCATCCTTGCAATACACATTAACGGTGCACTAAACATGACCTGAGTTGAAGGATCCAGTACTAATGGCCAAGTTCAGGCATTAAGACGATCCATATCATTCCTCGTGTATAGAAGCTTGCATCTGGTCATGTTAAAACATTTTAAATCAAAGGGACTCTGAATGTACAATAAAAATCTAGTGTATAGGGAGACTTTTGTTGCACATGAACAATTTAATACTGTCATGTGAGTGCAAGAAAAACGTGTCTGATAAGCTGCCATTTTCTTGGATCACACACTGTAAAATGCCAAATCTTAACTATTTCAAGAGCCACTGACATTCGGCACAGAAATTTTAAAGGATTTTTCACATTCTAGTGATCGAGGTGTAATAAATATAACTTATGGCAACCATTGGCTGAAACATTTTCTTGCAATCACATGACAAAATGTAAACGAGATAACTATACAATATAAATTTAGCATTGCATTGAACTTGGTTTTGTATTGCTTTAATTTTAATGAGAAGGCAGATATGGTTTGAAACAGGAGAAATTAAAAGCACACATCAAGATTACAATGATATTGTGATGCAATATACTAACAATGGGAAAGTATGATGCATGTGAGAGGAGTTGCAAACCCCCACAACAGAGTCTGGCCTCAATGTCAAGCTGGATGCATCCCATCCCTCAACAAATAAGGTTCAGTTTTTTATTTTAGTTAAAGTGATAATAAATCAAGTATCATAAAATTATGAGACATACTGAACTTTGCCGATCTGAATTGTTCTCATTCATAAGAGTCAGAAATTACACATCTTTTCTTTTGCTGACACAATGACCTGAACAGTACGATATCTAAAGATACTACCCAGAAATTCATATTAAGGACTCTTCTCACTGCTTTTACCAAGTAAACACAACTTAAAGTCTCAATGAATTACAATGTGCCTCTTCATGGTTTGGCAAAGGGTTCCACAGATGGAACATCAAGCAGAGTTGAAAGAACTTCAGTAGGTGCACCAACACTAAAAATTAGTTACTTATAGATTTATAGGCTGAAGTATCAACCACTGTTTGAAATAAGGAGTTGTGCAAGATACTAGTAACCAAAACTTTTGAATAAAATTTATCTCGAAATTTTACACTAGCTTGACAACAAACAATCTCCATCCCTTGTAAATTCTTGGTTTTCTAATAACCAAAAACAGACATCTTGTTGGTATCAATAAAAGAAAACAATCCATCGAGGGTTGCTTTGGTAGAAAGCTGAGGGGCACCAACAAACTCCTTTTCTTTTTCTTGAGTATTTACTTCGCTTACATCCAATTATGATGGCTTTCATCATTTGTTATTTTATTTAGAACATCTTTTTTTCAGTATTTCAGTTTATAGCACTATTTGGTAAAAGTAAACCTGAAATGATGAAATGTCACAAATTTAAACAACACAATAGTAGTATAACTATTAAACAAATAATCAAATAATTGAACTTTACAGTTAAAAAATCACACTAAAGTGATGAATAGCATGCAGGGTCATTTACTTGACCTTTTTCCCCTCATGACCCTGCCATCATTTGAATGACTGAATAGATCAAACAACTCAAAACATAACACAAATGCTCACAAAAACACTTAAAATTCAACAAGAATAATAACTGAAGCTTCTTTTTTCATCTTTACAAAACATCACCTACATGTTGCAGCCTCTTCATCAATTAAAAGTCTCCACACAAATGATGCTAAACACAGCCTGTAAGCCTCCATCAATGATCCCAGAGCCTGTCCCCCAAGTTGACACAAGAAATGATCCACAGTAGAACAGATAATCACCTGTTCCTGGGCTGAATTGTAGAGGTTATGTGGGTGACATGCCTTCTTTGATGTACATGTGTGCAAGATATAATTGTTTTAAATCTACAGGTTGAAAATCTGAAACGATAAAACATTGTATAACTCAAATTTAGTTAGATTTTCAAAATAATTATCAAAAGGTCTGTCCTCTCATCTACGAATAACTATAAAACACAGAAACGTTCCACCGATATCAAACTCAAGCCTGCATAGCAGAACCATGCAAGAAATTTGAAGTTGAATTCAAAAAATTAATAACAATTATAATTGTTACTTATAGTTGAGTAATCAGCCTTAGTCATCTTGGTTTTGCTGAGTGTCAGTCAGCCTACTTATCAAGACTGTTAAAGATGGGCACACATAATCTCATATCAGGATCGTTTTAGATGGGAACACAGAATCTCAACTCAAATTCACATACAACTTTAAAGCTGCATTGGTAACTGAATTGGTAGCAGCATTGGTGACTGTAAAAAGTATACCAATCAATTTTGCTACAGGAGTAGTGCACCATCCAAACAGAACAAAGAGACCATGGGGACCATTGCAAAGAAAATTGTACAAATGTGTCACAACACTCCAATTTACCACAGGTGTAAATATTTTGAAAGAATATACATTGATACTAAGTAACCACTGCAATAAATTGACACTCAAAAGGAGGCAATACAAAAATAATGCAATTTACATGATGCCTCATATGGTGAACACTGATAGATTATTCAGAGTAAATCGATAACCATGGCTCAACATTGATTGACACATAGTCTTTTTGTATTGTGTTACACACATGGAAAAACAAGCAACTGTAGACACATTTTTAAACCTTTAACATGCACTCCTGTAGTCTTTTAATAGTAATCTTGTGTATTATTATGCATGGCGTTGCTTGGGCAGTTGCCGTGAAGACAATCGTGAAACGTCTATCAATGGAAATCGATAGACTCTAAATATGCCATTTATATATCGCATGAAGTTTTTCCCAAAAAAACATTCTGCACTTTGTTTTGGATCTATTCTACTATAAATAACTAAATAGGTATCAGACGAAAATAATTACACATAATTTAAATGAATATGTTTCCTACAAAATTTCTTCCAAACTCTAAATTACCTCTCTTACAAGGCAAGGTAACAAAATTTCATACGCAATCAAAAGTTGCACATTTTGAGTTCAACGCAATAAACGCTGTGTATATCACAACTCAATGCCCTGTAATTACCGCTGGAGATAACAATTACAAGCTGCATCAATATTTTGTGCTGTAAACATTTAGCGTGCGATGGTCCATGATACTCAGATGGAGTTAAGCAGTAGTTGATACTGGCTAGCTTGGGGTATCATGTGTGCTACGTTTCCTGCTGGGGATGTTTTACCTTGGCCTTTAAATTGGTAACTTTAAAATTTTGTCCCCTTGCCAGAATGGCTTTGAAGAAATTTTGTACCCATGTCACACATACATATCCATTTACATTATGTGCAATTGTTTTGATTACTACATAACAAAAACAAAGTGTTAAAATTTCTTTTGCGGAATATTACATTAACACAGATATAATGTATTTAAGAATGCTAAATGCTACTTACGCTCTAATGCAGGATTTTCCCCTCTTTCTACGTATTCCACTATATTATATGAACTATCTGTAAGAAAAATAGCAGAAAAATGAATCCATAGTATTCTTAAGTACACTGAGAAATATATGACTTCCTTTCAATCCTGATGTAACACAATCAAATTATCAGTGGAAAAACAATTGAAGTCCCCACTAGAAAGTAGTACTTCAAGCTTTAAAAATGCTTCACTTTCCTAAACCTATTAATTTTTGAAGACTAGCCAACAGAACTAGCCTAACTTCAAGCCGTAGTGAATATTCCACAGGCCTTGTATTTTGAGGCGTGCGAGTGCAATAGCACACCATCCCACACCTAAAATGATCTTGAGGAGCGTGATTTTCAGCACACCTAAATTAAACATGTATGAAATGCACACCTATAGCACACCTGAATATCTTGAGATGTGCTATTTGAAGCACAACAGGTATTTTCAAAATACAAGGCCTGATTCCAGATTGTACATAGTGAAATGTTCAAGAAGTAGACCCTAAAAATATCTCTTCACAGGTGGCTGAGACCAGAAGGTGTGGAATAAACTTCATTGGTGATGTGCATCCCTCGCCAAGACAGTATCTTGCAAAAACAACAGTAATCATACCACGTGAGCCAAAAAAACTGCAATTATTAGATGGAAGCCATATTGTAAGAACAAAAGTAATTTCGAACAAATAATATTAATTTCTAAATAGACCATGAATAAAGCTTTCAAAGGGTGAAAGAATGGTGCAAATTGATAAAGGCATTGCGAAGATATCCTTATTTGAATATTTTGGTACATAAATGTATGAAAACAGTTCTGTCCAAATGAGCATGCCTCGTCAAACGACAGTTCATAACGAGTAAGTACCAATATTGAATTGAATTTCGTGCATGCACGTCTTGAATAATAACACCAACCGATTACCTTGCTCCAGTGAAAATCTCCTCTTAATCTATTAATTTACATATAAAAGATAATTTAGGCGGAATTTCCAAGTGCAAAATGACACGTTTGGGGGTATGTCTTAGAAGGGAGAGCTTATCAATCAGTCACTGTTTAAAATGCCTCAAGATCAGTTCACAAATGAGCAACATGCTCTTATTGCTGAGGTTTATTTAACCGCCAAATCTCATGCAGAAGTGAAACGGAGATTCCGGGGTGCACTCTCCCAATCGGGTGTACCATGTGCACCCACCATCTGAGAATTCAGGCGAAATTTAAAAGAACAAGAACAGTACATAAACTAAATAAAGAGAGATCTTGAAGACCGCGAACGGTAAGAAGCAGGAGA
>JXSR01S064446.1:102676-118215 GCA_000969725.1 Ophiothrix spiculata
GTATATATTGATCCGAAAAAGGATCAAAAGTGATCCTTAAAGGATCAAAATAAAATGATCCGGAAAACTTCTCGTATATTTGATCCCGGCCTTCTTAGAGTGTAGCCTTTTAGCACGTAATCTGTACTGTCTTTAATCTCAAATGTGACCATCCATCCCAAGCCGGTCGTAAATGTCGCCTTCTGACATTTTCACTTTTTTTTAATATTTGCAAAGAAAGTCAAGTTACAGTCCGTCAAAGTTTGTCATGGAGTAAAATGTATAACAGAGATAAACGCGTTCAAATATTAATAAGTCCTATATTTTCTGTTTATTGTCCTTTTACAGATATTTCATATTTCTGATCTTTATCTTGAAGTTTCACTGTTTTGTGGTTTTTTTTTTAAAGTAAGCACAGGGATTTCATACCAAAAAAGGGAAATTTGTGCGCCTCCACATTAACACAATTACGGAATTATTATGGAGCGAATTTTGCTCCAACAACTGTTGTTCTACATGAAGGTGTCATGTTCAAAGTAGAAAGATTATTGACGGACGCTTGATGAATCGCCTATACTAACTTAGCAATTGCCAGTGACACCTGAGTAATGATCGACGCTATAACAACAGTATCTTTTGTATTTCAAATGAAAGAAAATATCCCTTCAAATGTAAGATAAAGTACAACTATATTTTATCATTTTGTTAAGATTATCATCAAACATTTCTTTCAAATAATGTTTCAAAACCTTAAACTCAACTTTAAAATGCATTAGAAAAAATTGCTTATCATTTCATTTTTATCAAGAATTCAAAACGTAAGAGGAACATAGAAAATACAATAGATATATAAAATATTGCACATACAAAATATTTACATTAATTAATAAAATCTATTATACATGTTAGGAGTTACCCTGGAGAAATGAGGACTATGGTAAAAAGCCAGAAGCCAGAAGTACCAAGGATAGCCAAAAAAGCCTTTAAAAACATTAATTCCATTTGGGTTCTTAAAAAGCAGCATTTAAAGAAACAGAATTATTACTAAAAAGAAACAACATGAAACATTAAGGCATATAACGTCATTAGATTTTTAAAAGCAATACCAAACAATTTATTCTGCTGACAATTCTTATGAAAATGTAGACGCGATTGCCGTATATGAAAATGGAAGTTATAAGAAAGAGACAACCGTGTTGCTGAATAATAATCCATCGTCATTTCACATATCGTAGTGCATATTATAAAATTATTTTACCACATTTTACGCTTACATTCAGAATTCATATAACTGTGTATATAAGACTTCTACCCCTATACTATATTCAAAAAAATCTTCTAATTCACAAGGTCGTATACTCACATGTACCATGGGTACACCTTTAATCTCAAACACGGAAACTATTTTACAGTTGACAAAAGATTACCCGATTCCATCAATATGATTAAGAACAGAGAAATTCCTTAGACATGGTAAAGGAACATCTGTGTGGAATTGGATAAAATAAAACGCAATGAGTACACTTTTAAACACATTTTTTAACCAACATCAGTCTCTTAGATTTTTATAAGCCCTTTTCAAATAGGAATATTATTATTGTTTGTAATAAACCATATCAATTGGAAAGACATTTAATAGCTAAATTAAAACAACAAACACATTAAAAGAGACTGATTGAGTACTATACTTACCATCCTTATGAACTAAGAGGCTAGTCAAATTAGGCATAATTAAATGTAATATCATCTTCAATTTATTTCTTATTACTTTGAATTTCATGTATACATGTATATAAAAGAAGCAGAAACATCGCCAAGGTCTTTTGGATTATCATAGTTTATATGTATAGCTGCATTCGTTTTTCGTTTTAATTCTAAACAAAAATCATGAACCCTTGTATATGAGGAGCAGGAGTTTTGCTAATATTACTTCATTTTATTTCATTCTGGAAATTTTACTCTAATGAGTGTAGCACAAGACAACAGACATTTTACCAAGGATTATATTAATTATGTCTGTTAAAAGGATAACCATCAAACTAATATATGTTCAGACTATGAATCTATGAATACATAAAACCATCTGATCCATGTAGATTACCAAGGTAAATGCGGAAACACCCTTTTTTTTTTACAAAATTAGGGCCTTGACGTAAAAAGGGTAAAAACAAACGAGTGGAAAACTAACATTAAGCATGATGCATATATAATAACAGAAAATCAACCCCCCCCCCAAAAAAATGATATATACACTTGGATGATTCGAATCTGATAATAGAGTAATGATATAAAATATATAAGAAGCAAGTTAAAGCAAATTGTTATTGTTTATGCCCAAATCAAGATTAAAATCATGATCGCGCTATTCATATGGTAGAGTGAATATGTACTGTTGTATCTCTTATGCCATTTTCTATGGTCAATTTTCTTTAACTTTACGTATACCAAAATTATTCTTTTAATATGCAATATGTGATTTTACCATAAAAGAAATGACCCTACATATTGATTAAAAAAATCACACACATTTTCTAATATATCATTCGCACAACAATTTCAGTATCTGATACTGTATAAAGTTAGAGACATTGCTGTTCAGTATGTCAAAGCTGGCCTGGCTTGCTAGATCAAATAAAGTCGTTTAATTGATTCCTGTATGTCTCTATATGGCTATAAATAACCAGTTGAGATTGGAAGACTCTCCTCATAATAAACGAGTTAGTGAAGATAATATAACGACAAGTTGTTGTAGAGACTGGACAAATTATTGTGGTACACGAAGCTTGTGTTATGTCCAAAACAGGAAGGGCAGTGGCGGAAGCTTGATGAATTGCCTACTAACATAAAAATTCCCACTGATGATTGTGTATATTTTGTACTTTAACAGAAAATAATATTCATTTTAAGTCATTTATAGGAAGATATATAAATGTATAAGTTGATTTCAAGGGCCATTTCTTTCGCTAAGGCATGACAAAATCGATACAGCAGTCAGGTAACATGCAGACAAAAAGAGAAATAATACATTGTTGTAAATTTTCTACAAAAACAAACATTAGTAGAGATGTCTGTGTCGATTTTTTTATACATACATACATACATACATATTATTTTTATAGTGCGCTTATTCATAACAGAGTAATCTTAAAAACTACAATAATAGATAATACAATACAGATACAATAATTAAAAACGACCGCAGGTGGTAACCGGCAACCTACCCTCAGGATGATTACCCTAAGAGCTTACATATGTTTAAAGCTGAAATTTTGAAACAAAAAATGACAAGACCTAGGAGACTGCAGGCGAAATACCGGCAGCCTGCCCTCAGGGCGATGGATACCATGAGAGCTTACAGTGATATAGATGTGTATATGAAATATTTTCAAATAATTCAAACAGATACAATAAATAATACAATTACAAAAGATATATGACCGCAGGTGGAAACCCGCAGTCAACCCTCAGGATGGATACCCTAAGAGCTAACATTTGGTTAAAAATGAGAATTTATCCATTTTATTTTACCTTTTTCAGCGTGCTCAGCTATCTATGTAAAAGTTTCTGTTTTCAGGGTCATTTCTTTCTCTACGGCATGAAAAAATCGATACAACAGTTAAGTAACACGCAGCCATAAATAGAAATAATAAGTTATTGTCAAATTTCTAAAAATATTAGCAGAGATTGCTATTAAGTGTCGATTTTTTTAAGTTGATTTCCATAGTCATTTCTTTCTCCAAGGCATGAAAAAAATCGATACAACAGTCAAGTAACACGCAGATATAAATATAAATAATAAATAATTGTCAAGTTTCGAAAACTTTTAGCAGAGATTGCTGTAAAGTGTCGATTTGTTATCTATTTTTCATTTTATGTTACCTTTTTCAGCGTGTTCAGCTATCTATTAGCTTTACTATAACAATTCAGAATCATTGTACTGCATATGGCACATGCGAATGCGCTATATTGGTGTGGACATATTGGAGAGAGCTTGAGCACTTGACTAAGATATAGTGGCTTTGAATGATGAATATAGAATTATTTATACAAATTATGCATAGTGTGTTAAATATAGAAATTCATAGAGTTTGCATCAACTTATCTATGCAATCTGGAATATACATGAAGAAATTGCGATAGAAAAGCGTGGTAGAATACATTATTTACCAAATTGACTTGTTCAGACAGAAGTACCAATCCAAAGTGAGAAACTTCTTGAAGAATTATGCTTGGTTTACATTCTGTGTTACTACACTACAAAGACCTGTAACTATTTCAAATATGATATTTTATATACTCTACAAACAGTTGTAATGACGTATTCAAGTCAATTACGTAATTGTTCTTGATATTAAATGACTCCCAGTACAGCTAATAATTTTACTGGTAACGTATTTCGTAAAAAATGATAAAATAAATGGGACAGAGACCTATATGTGTTATATTATATAAAATATTAGAAAGTCCGGTGTCATTTCAATCTACTCCAAGATTGAAAGTGTGCCTATTTTGATATACTGAAGTAGATACTGGTTTGGAACAAAATTCCTTTTGTTACTGTCTGCATGGACCTGACAAGTACGTTAGGTAAATGAAAGTAGCCCGCACGTCAACTGTCAAACACATACTACACTCTTAGAAAGGAAGGATCAAATATGAGACAAAAAGGATCAATTTTGATCCTTTTTAGGTATTAAATATGAGCTTACCCGTTAAGGATCAAAGTGATCCAAAAATCAGGATCACAATTCTTGATCCGAAAAAAGGATCAAATATTTCTTATAAAAAAGATCTGCCTAAAAACATCACACTGAAGTGACCCTAGCAGAGTTTGAACCCACGCCGCATGTATATCATGTAATTACGAGACCAACGCTCTAACCATTCGGCCAAGGGACACTCAGCTGTCAAGTGTGGTGAAATCATCGTATTTATACCATTGTATACATTCCCGGCTATGTAGTGGATATGGGGTGTACTCAAATATGAAACAAAAGATCACGTTAGATCCAAACGCGGTATCAAATATGAGCTCATCCTTTCCGTATCAAAGTAATCCAGAAATACGGATCAAAACTTTGATATTGGAATAAAAAAGGATAAAAATAAAATGATCCTAAGACCGGATCAAAAATGATCCTGGTGAATTTGATCCATTTGTATATATTGATCCGAAAAAGGATCAAAAGTGATCCTTAAAGGATCAAAATAAAATGATCCGGAAAACTACTAGTGTATTTGATCCCGGCCTTCTAAGAGTGTACCTTTTACCTTATTAGGGCAATTTCCCGGTCCTGCTTCATATTTCTTAATACAATATTTTTCTCGAATTTCGACAAAAGGTAATTCTTTTGATTAACAATAAACAACTATTGCTTGTCTGTTTTAAATATGTAAACAAAGTAAAACGCAGTATGTGCATTTATAAAGCATAGCAGATAATGCAATTTCATATCAATCCACCCCATGCTAAAACGTTGTATTTACACATGTATGATATAGTAGATACTCTCTTAAGTTATAAAAGAGAATTGATTGTTTGCTCATTTGTGTAGGATTTCTCTGAGGGAAGATGAAGTAACTTTCAATTGATCTGTAATTTACATACATAGAATTGTCAGCAATTTAATCTACTGACAATTCTATTATTGAAGGCTAAATCTGACTGCTGCAGTACACATATATTACACTAACGAAATTTAAACGATTCATATGTGTGAAAGTATAAACGTGTTGCTGAATAATACTTCATTGTCATTTTAAATATCGTTTACGGTGTATATTATGATATATGTTTACTATAGTTTGAAGCATTAATTCAGCTTATTTAGATTGACGTCTTCCCTTTCTATACAAAATTCTTCAACCGTGTATTCTAATTTACAAAAAAGTTGTTTCCTTACAAGAATGCTGTTTCCGTGCATGTATCAGTGGTACATCTTATGTGCATCCCATTATTCTAAAGAACGGAAAGTGTTTTACAATTTACATACTAAAGCACCGATTCCATCAACATGATTAAGATTGGGAAAACCTCTTAAACATGGTACAGAGTTACATCTGTGGAATTGAATAAAATAAAGCCCTACCAGTATAATAGTATATTGATTTTTTTGTTTAAGTATAGCTAAATTGTACATTACAAAACGTAATGACATCTTCAATCAATTTCTAAACATTATGGGTTGCATGTACCAGGTGTTCCAAAAAATGGTTACATGTAGAAAAATGACCGTGTGCTAATATTATTGTACAAGGAGAAACCAAACTTTGCACAAAATATATTATAACCCACTTCTAGATACTCATAAAATTTTGATACCACAGCCTTATCAATTTTTGAGTTATCAATAAAGATATATACACATGTCAGAAACGCATTTGTTCAAATTCACCCAATAATAAGCATACAAGTTTTGTGATATTTAAATGTGCATTTTTTTTCTAAACGACCATGATCAGTTTTTATATTAAACTAAATTTGAAACAATTTTTAAAGAATAATAATTGAACTCTCTTTCAGTATATCTATTATACAAATTAGGGGTACCTGCATTCAATGCATTCTGGAATGGGTTGTCTGTATTGAACCTGTCACTCAAGTTGTGGCGCGAAAGTTGATGAATATGCATAATGCGCAATCAAATTTTCATGGGTAACATTAATTCTTTAACTGTTTAAACTGCAAACTTGTGTAAATTTTGAAAAAAATAACCTTAAACTTACAAGACATATTTAAATCATAATTTTCATTATTTAGTACCAAAAGTTCTATCGACATTTAGAAATAACAGAAATAGCAAAATTTTGAGTCGGTGGCCATATTTGCCCAAAATCAGATTTCGACAAAATTTTCAGACCTCTAGTTATTTATGACGTCATAATTACGTAACAGCTTGTCAAATTTTCATGATTTTGGTATCAATGGAAGAAGAAACAGTACCCTACACTATGGAATACAATAATCTAAGTTTGGGTCTGTCAATTTCAAGTTCACATGGGGTTGAACGAGGGTTAAAATTACATCAAACGAACATGCTTAGGTTTTGTTGAATTTTGAAAAAAATACGTTTCTGACATAGGTATCTATCTTTATTGATAACTCAAAAATAATGCTGTGATATTAAAGTTTTGCAAACATCTAGCGGAGGTATGTATAATAGGTTTCGCTAAGTTTGAAGTTTCAACTGCTATACATTGTACTTTTTGCAAATGATCATTTTTCTTCATGTAACCATTTTTTGGAACACCTGGTATATATTACAAAACAGACAACACGATTTCATAATTAGGAACATCATCAAGGACTTATACATTAAAATTATCGTGATTTACATTTACACCAATTCGTATCAAACTTTGAACAACAAAATCTGTTCATTTGATTTCATTTGTGGTTGTATCGTAGTAAAAAACGAAATCTTTTACGGATCAGTATAACAACTTTTATCAAGAAGAAAACCATATAATATATTATGAATTCAGACCGTAAATTCTACTATAAATAAATAAAACTATCTGATCCATCTAGATAATTGTGGCAAACGGCCTTGTTAATGTAGCCTGGAATCTCGGATTTTCACAAGACGATAGCCATCAAGTAAAAGAGGTGAAAGCAGAAAAGTGGAAATTGCACAGATAGTAATATATGCACAAAAGTAAAAGCAAACCCACAAAACAAGGAACAGTACACTTCAATTGTACGAATCTGATGATTATGAAACAACCTTTGGAAGTAAATTACTTTAACTCGGAAGAGATATTTTATTTTCAAAATCAAGATTGAATTCAGAATCGTACTATTTAGTATTTATATTTTAGATTGATTGAGTGAGTATATACAGAAATGTACATAATATTCTCACACAATTCTTGAAATAACTAATTGGTTCCAAGCAAACAAATTGTCTGTAAATGCAAGCAAAACTAATTATATGGTCCTGGGAACATCACATACTACCAGTAAATATACAGATGTAAACAACATTAATTATAAAGATCTTAAAAATGACGTTCCTCATATTGCAGAAAATACGAGTTATAATGATCAATCAAGAAAAAAGATTATCAATGTCATTTTGGATAACGTATCACTAGAAAGAGTCAAGTTTACAAAATTCCTAGGTGTTATAATAGATGAAAACCTTACTTGGAAGAATCATATCGATGCAATATCAAAAAGAGTATCTAGAAACACTGGAATGTTAACTAAATTGAAACATTATGTACCTGGACATATTACGTTCTTTGTATTGTACACTTATTCTACCGTATACTAATTATGGCATTTTAGTCTGGGGTAATACCTGTAAAATATATCTAGAAAAGATTCTCAAATTACAAAAGTGGGCGATTAGAACTATATCACATGAACATTACCGATGCCACACCGGGCCATTATTTAAAAAACATAAAATCCTGACTGTACAAGATGCTTTTAAACTTGAACTGGGGATTTTTATGTACAAGCACCCCAGAAATCTTTGTCAATTATTTCCGTAAACATAACCAAATTCATAACTATCAAACAAGAAATTCAGAAAATTACAGTATTTATAATGCTAAAAAAATGTATGCCGACAGAGCGATTAGAATTACTGGACCCATTCTATGGAATTCGTTTAATATGAAATTGAAAGAGGCAATAACTATCAAACAATTTAGATCGACTATGAAAACTACATTACTTGATCTTTATAAGTGAGCTATGTTTGGTTCTTGGTATCTTGTTCATGTGATAGTAAATTTATTTTTGTGCTGTAATTTAAATGTGCAACGTAGGCCCTACTAAGTGTTTCAAGGGGATAGCCCTTTCAGGCCTTTACTGGCCTTTTGTTATCTCCTCAATATCAGTTTGTTTATGTCTATGTTACGTTTTATGGAATGTTTGTAATTTTATGATATTGAAATAAATTTGATTTAATTGATTTGATAAGCATCTGATCAGTAAAATATCATTGTTGTCCAAAATGTCAAAGCCTGGCTTGTTAGATCAAATTGAGTTGTTTAATTGATTCCTATCTCTCTCTATAAATGGCTATAAATAACTAGCTTAGAAAGAAAGACCTTCCTCATATCATAGGAAAACGACTTGGACAAATAATCGGTCCACGCAAATTTTATTTGTTCAAATAAGGAAGAGCAATGTGACAAGCCTGAAGAATCGCTCACTTGTATCGGAATTGGCATTGATGCCGGATTTAAGACCGTGCAACTCTAAAACATAACGGTATTGTTTGTACTGAGATGAATATTATATATATTCAAATGCATGAGTAATTTAACTATTCTAAATATCAGAACACTTTGTTTCAGTTATTAAAAACAGCTTCTTGCAGATGTACAGAGATTTTTCAAAGAAGTACCTCTTTAAAGTGAGAAACTTCTTACCAGCTTTGCATCCCATATTCTACGGTTACTACACCATGGATAGTGACCTAATTCAACAACACAGGACAGTTTATCTAATCTACACACAGTTGTCATAACGAATGCAAGGCAATTACTTGTTCTGAATGTTAAATGACTCCCAATACAATTAATTGGTTTATAGATAAAGTGGTTCGTCCAAATCAATAAAATAAGTGGGATACAGTCCTACATTAATCTGCCACACAATGCAAAAAGCAGTATGTGTATATTTAAAAACACATTGTAGATACTTCTACATGAAGTCGTTTTCACTTCAGTCTACTACTAGAAGGTTATATGTATTATATGCCTTTGATTTTGCAGATGCTGCCTTTAATCATGAAAGATAATAACTCGTCTGCCCATTTTTGCATGAATCTGCCAAGATAAACGAACGTAATAACGCAATCTGTATGTAGCACATATACTGCTTTTTGCCTTTGTTGGGCAGAAATCGACTAATGGCTACAACCGTCAGATAATGTCTGTATAATACAATTAGTGGGCATGTTGTCTCAGTTTTGCCTCTTATTTCACGCAATGTAACTGTTTCTATCTCAAATGTGACCGTCCATTCCAAGCCCAACCGTAAATGTCGCCTTCTGTCAGTTTCACTTTTTAAATATTTGCAAAGAAAGTCAAGTTACGGTCCGTCAAAGGCTGCCAGGGAGTAAAATGTATAACTGAGATAAACGCTGAAGTAAGCCAGGGATTGTGAATCTGTCAAAATATCAAATTCGGCAAATTACTACCTTGACATGTATTTTCACATGTGTCGTGTTCAAAGCAGGAAGATCATTGTCGGACGCTTGATGAAGCGCCTATACTAACTTCAAAATTGCCAGTGATACCTGAGTAATGATCGACGCTATAACAACAGTATCTCTTGTATTTCAAATGAAAAAAAATGTCTCTCCAAATCTAAGATAGAGTACAACTATATTTTATCATTTTGTTAAGATTATCATCACCTTGAACTCACCTTTACAATGCATTAGAAAGAAATTGCTTTTCATTTCATTTTTATCAAGTATTCAAAACATAACAGAAACATAAAATATTGCACATACAAAATATTTACATTAATTAATAAAATCTATTGTGCGACTTATCATAAAACTGAGACTATAGTAAAAAGCCAGAAGTACAAGGATAGCCGAAAAAGCCTTTAAAAAACCTAATCTTAATTCCATTTGGGTTCTTGAAAGCAGGATTCGAAGAAACAGATTAACAAACAAACAAAACATGACACATTAAGGCAGCATGCAGATCGGACACCAAACACTGGAGAAAACGAATTTAATGCTTATTTGTCCATCATGTCCATAGTCATGTTAAGTAACAATATCTGACGCTAGGTTTTTACGAATAGTTCGGGATTTTATGTAATGTCATTTACAGGAAAATATATATAAAAGTTGATTTTCGGGGTCCGATTTATTTCTTTATCTATTTTTATTTATTTTTTTGACCTTTTTCAGCTGTTCAGCTATGTATCAGCTATACTATAACAATTCAAAATCATTGTACTACATGTACATATGGCATATGAGAATGCGCTATGTTTGTTTTGAAATATTTGGGGAAAATTTATGCTTGAGCATTGTGACACGGAACTGAGATATATACATCAGAATAGTGTCTTAGTATGCAGAATACAGAATTCTTAAAACTAAGTATGCGTAGCGTGTTAAATATAGCAAATTCATAAAGTATGCATCTCGTTGACGATGCAACCTGGAATATTAATGACGAAATTGCAATGAATAAGCGCGGGCAATCAAATGCGAACAGATCCTACCGACGATTAAAGAATTATGTCAACCATATTTGGCAAAGTGGCATAATTTAAGAGAGTCATATGAAAAACGAAAAATGTCGTGTAGTGTTTTGTAATTATGTCCTTTGTGATATATTTAAAGAGAAGCAAAGAATGAACGAAACATCTAGATTAATACGATTAGTGGACATGTCACAGTCCTATCTCATATCTCACGCGATGTAACTGTCTTGAATTTCGACAACAGAGAATTGTTTTGATAATATAAACAATACAATCAAATGTAAAAATGAAATAAGTCAATGCATTTTTGTTTGCTTTATTGTAAGAATGTATATTTATATCAATATAAGTCATTAGATTTTAAAAGCATTGTCTAGCCATTCTATCTCCTGACAATTCTATTAATACAAACACTTGTCTGCATGACTTCTATAGTATATGACATGAGTGACTTCTAATAGATAAATTATATGTGAAAATAAAAGTTATAAATAAGAAAGAGACAACTTGAACATAATGGCAGAATTCATATCATGACATTAAGCCTTCATTCAGTGTTCAGCTAACTTTATAGGACTTCTGCCTTACTTTATTTACAATATCCCTGACTGATTATTTTTTTAAATTTCCTTAGATTTTCTCCACTCAATATATTGCGCCGTGTAACTCTCGAGCTTTACGCGACGAACTATTTGTAAATCAGCATCGGGCGTTTAAGTACAAATATCTATATATTCGGTATATAAAACGAATATATTGACTGTTTTTTGTTCGGGGAATGGTTTAAATTATTACCCCTTGTTAATCTCAAAACCATGAAGATGCCCGAAGCGAAATATTCATGGTTTTGAGATCACCTCGGGGAAATAAATTAAGTCGTGCCCCTCAAAGCAGTCAATGTTTGTATAATATATTGATAGAGTAATAATAATACTCATAACTTAATAGTATAGCTGAATTGTGATTATGAAATGTAATGACATCTTCAATCTATTTCTAATTATTTTGAATTCCATTTATGTACAAGGTGGTTAAAAAAATAGAACCCAAGTTCAAGTTCACTTAAAAATTGTATGTTAACCAATTTCAGTTTGCGAATCGCAAGTATTTCAATGCACTTTCTCGGTTGATCCTTGGAAGTTGTTCACTGTATCTCTTGACTTAACAGCCCTCAAGAGCCATAAATCAAATGGATTGATTGGATGGTTGATTTTGAAAATCTATCATCCATTAGGTGAACGTGTGTAGAGAAATCTGCAGAAACAAGTGTGGTATTGCAAAAGGAACAGGTTGAATACAAAACCGAGAGAAAAGTCCATGGACAGCCTAATTTGAAGCAAGATTTATACACAGAACTTTATCTTTAGACCTTATAATGCAAATTGCATCAAAATTTTAGGATAGTTTAAATCTTATCCCCCAATGATGTCTATACAAACTGAAATTGATTGAGGTTCAATTTCTATCTGAAAATGACCTTGAACATAGGTTCAAAGTTTTTTGAACCACCCTGTACAAAAGAGGAGACACGATTTCATAAGCATGAATATCGCCAAGGTCTTTTAGATTAAAATTATCATGATTACATCGTGCCAATAAAAATTTAGCCAGTAAATCTGACAATAAAAATAAAAGTAACTAATACATCTATATAAACACAGATAATGCTAACGAGTTTGTTAATGTTGTCTTGGATATCTCATTTTAACAAAAATAGCCAATATGTACACGTAAAAGGAAAAAGCAGACAGATTTCTAGTGATTTATGTAAAGAGGAGTGTTATGTGAAACTGAATTATTTGTTTTTGTTAAGTAATTAATTATCTAATTTGTGAAACTTAATTATTGAGATCTTTGATTGCCACAGAAAGGGACTTTTTTCTGAGTGAATCTTATTTTGCAATTTTATGGTGATTTCCAATTCTCAAAATGGGCATGATTGCTTGAACCTATCAAATTTGCATAAATTAAAGTAACCAATCAGATCTAACTTGAGATTGGGAATTTCCACAAAGTTTACAGAAATGGATTTGTTGACTTGAATATATAATTATGCTGGGAAAATCCCTCACATTGAAAACTGTACAATTTACTATGTTAAATATATTGATGACATCGTGGGGGAATTTTTATGCAAATGTAATAATTAATGAGCCCAAGAAAAGTAACTTGGAGCAGAAGTGGAATTGACTTTGTCGGCGATAGGTCGATAGTAAAAACCTGGGAAGAGAAAAACTTAGTTTTTCTCTTCCCAGGTAAAAACTTTGGAGGTGGAATTGACTTTTGTTGGTGTAGCTGGAGAATTGCTGGAAGAGTTTGATTTTTGGACGGAGTTTTACAGTGGAGTGGACCTAATTAAACATTGGATGGAGATTGGAGATAGCGACATTTTGCCAGAATTAACGATATATTACAGATGGAGAATTAAAGACAAACTGTTATTTTAATATTTAATTTCTGAGTGGATTATGTGCGTTGGATTCAGCTTTTAAGCCAAGTGGAGCTTCGTTGTTATTACTGGACTATTGTGTGGAAATCGCCATTTGATTTCGCAAGGAGAGTTTTGGATTTACCTTTTCCAGCTGGATTCCGGGACTTGTGAATTGAAAGGATACGACTGCAAGTTTACTCAAGATTTTGATGCCGTGGACATTAATGAACAATCTCGGACTATTATAGCGTGGAATATAATATCCTAGGATCGCGCGGTTTTTGAAGCGGTATCTGTAAGTATTTAAAATTAGTATTTTAAGACAACAAGCAAATTTGTAAGTTAAACCAAAAACAAATATTAAAGTTTTAAGAAAGTTTTCAGATTATAAAATATATTTCAGTGTATTTATTGTGTTTCATTTAAGAACCCGTAAGGTGGTTTTGGCCTTGGTCATTTAAAATCGTTGAACGTAACAGGAGAAGCAATGTTCAGTATATTTTATTGATAATTATTGATAATCATGAAATTAAAAAAAAAATCAAAATTAGAATCATAGTCGAACTATTCTAGATCTGTAATTAACTGAGTGAGTGCGGCTTGTCTTCCTTATTTTATTATTATAGTCGAAGTATTTCTAATTCTCTTTTACTTAACGTAGACCAGAAAGATTTTTAAATAAATGTGTTATGGTTTTTAAAAAAATTGCTCCATTTAAATGTTTGTGTATTTTAAAATACAATGTATATACATTTATATTATATTCACACAAAAAGTCTGAGTATCTCATAGCAAAACACAATGTTGTTCAATATCCCAAAGCCCGGCTTGCTAGATCATATAAAGTCGTTTAATTGATTCCTCTGTGTTACTATATGGCTATAAATAACCAGCTTAGAATTGAAGACCTTCCTCATATAGAGTAAATCAAGGAAATATAATGACAAGTTAGGATAGGGAATACAAGGTTACATGTTCAAAACAGAATGAGCATTAGAGAAAGCTTAATAAATTGCCTACTAACATAGGAACTGTCAATGATGCTTTATTATTGGTCAAATTGATTTGTACTTTAACATGTTTAATTAAAAGTAATATCCATCCACCAGCAAGAAAAAGTAAATCTATATTTTATCTATATATAAGAATATTGTCGAACTTTAATATCATTAAATGATTCAAAATCTAAAAATTTCTTTTAAATTGCATTCGTCTGCAATCATGGCAACCAAAGCAAACATTATCAACAGAGGGTTGTTTTTTCAAGAATGGTTGATTTAGTTTTAAATTTCTAAAAAGCAATATCTAGTATTTTAATTTACTGACAGTTATTTGGTTGAAAACTAAATCTGTCTGCTGTAATATATTTTACTAATGAAGTTTCACCTCGTCTTACTGAGCCTCTATTGTGTAACACGTTTTCTTAAGTCTGACTTATTCCCTTTCTATATTTACAATATTTTTAACCGCGTATTCTAATTTACAAAAAAGTTGTTTCTTTTCCTTAAAAGAATGGTGTTTCCATGCATGTATCAGGGGTAAACCTTATGTGCATCCAATTATTCTAAAGAACGGAAAGTGTTTACAATTTACATAGTAAGACCCGATTCCATCAACATGATTAAGATTGGGAAAGCTTCGTACATACAGAGTTACATCTGTTGTTTTGAATAAAATAAAACCCTACAATTTTGAACACAATTTTGACAACCTGAAACAACTGTTAATTTAGATTTAAGTTAAATCATTATCAAATAGAAATACCATTATTGTTTTACAGTAGTTTAGAAATATATCAGTTGGAAAGGCGTTTGAATAGCGTGAAGAAACATTCATAAAGTACTGTACTTATGTCCTGATATTAGAATTGAATTTTGTATCGCAAAATATAATGCATATTCAATTTACTAATCATTTTGAGTTGCATGTATGTAC
>JXSR01S064447.1:13418-23878 GCA_000969725.1 Ophiothrix spiculata
AAATGTTTGGTAGCGAAAATTGTGTGTGAAGGCCTATGAACCAATTAGTTGTGGCCTTTGATTGGTTTGGTATCGCAGGTGATGATGGTTCATAGTAATTAGGGACAATATTGGAGGACATGTGAATTGAGCACTGCCATTTTTACTGGCACATTGAGATGAACATGGTTTTAACCATCAGGGTTGTCACCATGCCGGGCGGAGCTACCTAGCACTACTTATCTCCACTCGGCACTCAGGATAATTTTGAGCTTCTCCATCCAGCACATAGTTATGCATCAGTGGAAAAATCCTTATATTTCTCTTTCATTTTACCTCTTGGTCAAGAAATGCAAGTGCACCTGAATTGCTTCATTTGAATGTTATTTTGTTCAAAAATATCTAAAATCTGTGGAGGTGGTGACTCCCCCGGCGCCACTTACCTGCAGCTTTACCAGGATTCACTTTGTTCCGCCTGGCACTATAAATTTCCTGGTGACAACCCTGTATAACCACCATTGAGATGAACAAGGTTTTTAACCACAATTCTAACACACAAGTTTATTTGGTCACAAATAATTTGTTTTTCACCCCCCTAACTTTTATTTTCATTTTACTTACAGAAAATATCAAAATGTTTTGTGATTTTGTGTGTGCTGCAATCATTTCAAGAAAGGTGTGTTTTAAGTATATGTATAAGCTGATTTGGTATTTAAATTTAAAAAGATAGTTTTTAAACAAACATCATGATAGTACTGGATACTGGAGGACAATAAAGGGATTCATATACTGTAAACGGGAATATTTTCGCGAGCAGAATTTTTCGCGAAACCAGACAATCACGACCTTTAAAATTAGCGTTTTAAAGCTTCATTACATAGACCTGCACATAAAATTAATGTATTCGCGGGGTGTTATATTTCACGGTTAGATGTTGCTTCGCGAAAATTAAACCCTCACAAAAATAACCCCGTTTATAGTACTGTAAATGCCAATATAGAGTAATTTTTGCGCTAGGCTAATTTTGAATCATTTTGTGTGCTTTGATTTTTGCGCTTGTGATAATTTTAATGTGCGTTGATATATACTTACCACTTTTTGTGCTAGACGAATTGAGCGCAAAAAGGGCGAAAATTAATGTAGCACAAAATATACCACGTATACAGTATGTGTATGTAAGTGTATGATGAAATAAATATACAAACATGATCTATGGACAGCTTCAAAACTCAACCGATGGCTGACTGCCCGGAATGTCGGTTGTCATTGTTCGGAACAATAGCAACTAGCCAGAACCGGTGATTCCTGGCAAACAACCACCGGTGTAGTTTTGAAGTCCTCTCTTACTGTTTTGAGGAAAATATCCCTTTTCTTCACCTATGTGCACTAAGTGGGCTTTGGAACACATTATTCAATTGATCAACACCACTCTTGAGTTTAAAAAAAATATCAGAAAAAGGTGTTTTTCAACCTCAATCATGTATTGAGATTGCTGTTGATTTGTGAGAACAATTCTGGCTGTCTCTATGGGGTTGTAAGCTTACACTGATACTCACTGCCCCGTCCAGGTGAAGCACAAAATTTGTCTTTCACATCTCATCCTCATTATTTCTTTGTTTTTGTTTTATATAAGTTTTTTTTAATTATGTTATATCATCTTAACCCTAACCCCACTGAATCTCACAATATCCTATTCCACAAAGTTAAGGAATTCGCCTAAGTCCAAATACGTCATAGACCCGAGTCAGCTATGGTCACGAAATCGCTGCCATGGCAGCGCCTACTCGGTGGCTTGACATAGTGATACTTGGACCGGGAAGCGGGGGGTCCCGGGTTCGAATCCAGGGGGGAACCCGTGATTTTTGACTTGTAAATTTCCGAGGAGATAGCTTTTAAACGAAGAAGTGGTCAAAAGTATTAGGGTTAATATATATATAATATCATTTAATAAAATTCATTTCAATATGTACATTATAACCTGTTTCTGAAATATTACGTTTGATGACATTACTCATCGCCAAAGTGTGTTAGTAATGATAATTTTTTATTACATAAGTTTTACTAATATCTTCATAATAATGTGTTGCAAGTAAGATTTTATTATTAGTAAACCAACATTTATTAAGATTTTGGCCACAAGGTCAAGGATGGGTGTATTTAAGTAAAGAGGTTTGTTTATGATGTGATGTTATGCCAATATAGCATGTTACCATATAAGTTATGTATTGCATTTATTATGATCTTGACTTTGAAGATTTTTGACATCTTGCACTATACTCTATAAAAGTGTAGGGAGCAGGTGGTATTATTTGCACAGGCTGGGGTGCCCATCTCTCTTTTAAAGCAGTTTGCTGAAACTAAACTCCTCAGTTGCAAGTTTTGAGATGGGATCACCAGGTAATGCACATCTGGTACCTTCCCAGCATTTATCAAAAATAATTGTACCCATTTTTTTACACTTAGGTGGAGAGGATCACATTAGAGCTCTTAAGCTTTAAAATATTTTAAGCTTTAAAGTATTTTGCTCAAGGACACAACATGTGCCACTATGAGTAGAGCAAAAGTGCTCAATATCCTTTACTTTGATTAAGCATTGAGGACATACAAATCACTAGACTGTGCTTGTGTCTTAGTGCAGGATGCCATATCATTTTCAAACTCATTGAAATTCAGTGTGATTTTTTAAACATATAATGTGATGGTGCTTTTTATAGACCAGTTGACTTTTCATTTTGCCCGGCAGGATGGGTGCAACGTACTTTGTTCAGGGACCATGTTTTCAAAATGCCCGCTTTGCTATGCTGTTCTATGCAATCATTCAATCAGGCGGGAATTTTCAAAACAAATAGTTCCGAATGATACGCGCCCATACCGCCGGGGAAAACAGTAACAACTGACGTCATGGGTCAACTGGTGTATTATAATACTTGTGTGATGGGATATCATGCACGACATCTATTTTGTACTGTATATTATTAGTTGGCTTTCATATGAAATTATTTATAGATTTATTCTTGTGTGTTTGAGATATAATGTGACAAATCATATGGTTTCACCAATAATCTGGTAGAGTGATTTCGTTACTAAATGTGAACTACAAGCTTTCCCAAAATTGATATACGCTGATGTGAAAGGACCCTTTTATACCACTCTATTTCTACTTAAAGATGTTTGACTGATTTGTAACTGTATATTATTGTATGTAATGTTCCCAAAATTTTGATTAACAACAGTACTTTATATAATATTTATTGTTAATTTATGTACTGGTGCGTACAAAACTTCTCTGATTTTATTTGACAATATCCTGTTAGGGACAAACCATAGTCGGCCTTCAAACAAAATTTTCGCTATTGAACATTTTGTTGTGACGTCTAACTATGGGCGGCCATATGTGTTGTTAATTTTAAACACCATTCTTGATTCCACATGGCGTCTTGGGTTACACATCAGTGTTTAGACTGTTATGGGTTTTACACACCCTTTAGGGTAATTTAGACACCCTTTTCGTTGTTACAAACACCCTTTTCGTTGTAACAGACACCCTTATCAATTTGTTAAACACCTTTTTGGCACATATGGCCGCCCATAGTTTGACATCATGAGAAAATGTTTGATAGCGAAAATTTTGTTTGAAGGCCGACGGTGGTTTGGCCCTTAGGGCCATTTTGTTATCTGATATATAATTTCAATGTATTTTCTAATAATAGCGGAGGCTTCATGATGAAAAATCAATACACCACTTTGTATTTCGTTTGAGTGCCAAATGTTTGGTGGTTTATAACACCAAGCATCCGTTGTTAATTAGAAGATGCATTGGATTTAATGTAATAACAAAGACTTGTTGCACAAAATATTTGGTAGCTCAGAAAGAACTATAAACTGACCTTTACGAAAGACACATCAATGCTGCGAATGATTCAGCTTATTGATTTTTATCTTGTGTATACTTTTGTTAAGTGATGTTGACCTTTGAAATCACAGATACTCTCCATTTTTGGAGCATTCAACTTTGGAGTCAATTTAATATGAACATTGTCAAGTTCTGTGATAGTACGTGCTATTTTGATACTAATTGTCCAAAGTTTAGGCGAAATCATACTCGGCCTCCAAACAAAATTTTTCCTACCAAACATTTGGTCGTGACGTCACCAAATATTTGCCATCAAACTTAAAGTATGAACGGGTAGCAAACATTTGGTCCAATGTATATGGCAATTGAATAGCATGTGCAATCTAGCGCGAAATTTTCTTTGGTCTCAACTCGGTGTTGAAGTTATTTTGTTTGGAGTCACTTGTCATTTTGACGTCACGACCAAATGTTTGGTAGCGAAAATTTTGTTTGGAGGCAGAGTATATTTTCACCTTTTTAGTAACAAAATAAGTGGCTCCATTTGGTCACAACCTATGCATGCAAAATATCTGAATTTGTCTGAGAGATTAATTGTACATTATGACTGAAATGATAAAGTGTACTATAATAGAGATTGTGTTGTAGATTATAGTGAAATGAAATGGAGAATTATTTATGTTGACAAGTTTTTAAGCATGAGGTAACTATAATAGAAAACTAATGAATTATGTTTGATGAACAGATGTATATGGAATTTTATATAATACTGAAAAATTGATATTTCAGTTGATTGTTAGACAACAAGTTAGCTATAGGGTAATGACTTATTTAAATTGTATGCGAGTTCTATGTGCAGGATACAGGGTGTCTCAGAAAAAAACTTACAATTTTTGCATGTAATTTTCTAGGGTTTAACGGATAGTTAGAAAGTATGTAAAGCTTGCATTTTATAGCCAATGAATTCAAGGTAACCCATTTTATTCCATTCAGAAACACCCCTACTTTATGGTCAATAATCATGAAATTGGACCAGACAAAAATTCACCCAAATATTTGATAAAACATAACTTTTGTTGTACACTACTGTTTGAAATCAAACAAACAGTATCTGAAAGTTCAATTCATGGGCTATAAAATGCAACCTTTATATACTTTCTGACTATCCGATAAACCTAAGAAAATTACACGCAAAGATTGTAAGGGTTTTTTCTGGGACACCCTGTAGTATTTGATTGATATTAAATCGTGCTGTTTTTATGTGACTTAGGCTGTGTTCACACATATTAGTCATAACTTCTCATGTTTAGTTTGCGGGTGAGCTAGATTCACACTTGGAATCTGCTCATAGTGGAAAAAGTCATGACTTACATGTTCATGTGTGAACACATCCTTATTTAGTGACCCTCTGATGATGCATTGTTTTGATATCTGACTTAGGCTGTGTTCACACATGTTAGTCATAACTTCTCATGTTTAGTTTGCGGGTGAGCCCGATTCACACTTTGAATCGGCTCACAGTGGAAAAATAGTCATGACTAAATACTCATGTGTGAACACATCCTTATTTAGTGACCCTCTGATGATGCATTCTTTTTATGTCTGTCCTTTTTATACAAAAGTTGCTTAGCTAATGGAGGCAACTGAGAGAGATGGGTTAAAGGTAATCTGGAGAAGTAAGCAAAAGTTGAAATTACTCTGAAAATATTGCGAAAAATGGGGACTGGAACAACTTGCCAGCTTGGTATGTGACAAATGATGCACCATTCAGGGGTCCATAAGGCTGTGATCACATAGAAGTATATGGTATACAGTATCTGCTATATGCTATTTGATGGCTGTATGTTATGCAGGCACGAAGAGCTTTTCTTTTTTTTTCTTTTTTGAATAGTGCCCTCTTATGTGACACGTTAGCATCAAATTCACATGTTCGATTGAATCTATACCCGGGATCTATACGTGTGCCCAAGTAAAATCATGCACCGTATACCCGAATAATATGGTTCTATGTGACCGCAGCCTAAAGTAGATCACATAAATTATTGTTTATTAACAACTAGTTCAGGAAAAGGGCTGAATCAAGCAGGATACTGGATCAGTAGCCTTTTTTAATCATCCGTCAGGGGCCAATTTCACTACTATGCATCACAAATGCCAAACTACATCGCAAAAGCGAGAGATCATCGTAAATTTACGATGGATTTCCAAGAACCGATTTCACTAACATTTTTGCAAAGAAAATAATAATCGCAAAGCATTTGCGATGATTTTGTTTGCGATGAATATCTTGCGAGTGCTTGTGAGCATCCGGAAAGGAAACATCACAAAGGGCATCTCATCACAAATTTTTGATATCACATGATTTTATTTTGATTGTGCCATATTTGAACGAGATCATCACAAAATTTGCAATAGGTTCGTCCATGAAGCCACATTAACAGCACTGCTCGATATAGTAGCCTACCGGATTTAGCTTTTCTCCCAGACTGATTAAGTGTGTAAGTTTGATATTTATTTTAAATAAAGCCATTTTTTTCAATGCGTTTATGCTGTAAATATACCAAGTGCAATAATTGGACTTATCTGTATAGGAGACAAGTCAAAATTAAAAACATGGTTATAAAATGTGTTTTGATTAGGCATACTTTTATTTAAAGCTTTGAACTTTGACCTTGTACTGTGATTGAATGTGCATTTTGGCCATTAGCTTGCAGCCATGGTTCAAAGGTGTCATGTTTTCATTACACATTTGAACTTTGACCTAGCATTGTGATTGAATGTGCATTTTGGCCACTAGCTTGCAGCCATGGTTCAAAGGTGTCATGTTTTCATTACACATTTGAACTTTGACGTAATACTGTGATTTAATGTGCATTTTGGCTTGCAGCCACGGTTCAAAGGTGTCATTTGTTTTCAAAGTTTCAAAAATTATCTCAGAAATGAACATTTATGTTTAAACATAAGCAAACAAACTGTTAGCACATGGTGAAAATTCGTATTCCTTGAATTT
Source organism: Ophiothrix spiculata (assembly GCA_000969725.1). Taxonomy (NCBI): domain Eukaryota; kingdom Metazoa; phylum Echinodermata; class Ophiuroidea; order Amphilepidida; family Ophiotrichidae; genus Ophiothrix; species Ophiothrix spiculata. The sequence goes on from JXSR01S064447.1 coordinate 20,258, forward strand.
TCGACTAGATCTCTTATGACACTTATGATATCTTTATGTAAAGGACTATTCTTACTGAAGCCATATCAAGGTCATAGGTCAACAATCTTCACAACGTCAAAATATCAAAGTATATGAATTCTCACCTATTGTAGTTGGATTAAGTGAACACGTGTCGGTAGCAAATACACAGAGGTCTCCGATGTGAACGTACATTTTGAAGGTTGTACTGTGTAAGTGCTCGAAATCTGGGAGTATACATTCACAAATTAAAATCCAACACTATAGTGCTGTTTAAACATATCCAGTCAAATTGACGTTAGGCAAAAAAAAAAGTTTGTTTCCCGTGCGCCGCGCGCATTTCGTTTTGGGCATCATTATATTTGCGCATTTCATTTTTTTATTTCATATTTTAGCTAGAAAACGAAAATCAAAATAGACAATTTGATAAAAAGAACGAGGAATATTGCAAAATTTTTACTAAAGAAGTGTTTTCTTTTCAACAAAAACTTGAAACCGGACAGGTTTCTTACTGAAAAAGTCATCACCCATGCGGATTTTCAATCAAAATTTGCCTTAGCACCTCTTGAAACAATACAAAAAATTGAAAACAAAATAAAATAAAAAAACACATTTCGCATTTAGGTTATTTGACCACATACAGGAAACAAACTTTTTTTTTTTGCCTTATCAGTGTTTTTTTTTTCCAGACACTAATTTCTTGGTACGTCTCAGTTATTGTGGTTTTTTTTGTAAGTTGTATTTTACTGCTATACATGATTGATGATTCTGATAACTTAACCATAAGATATTTGTTTATAAATGTGACCATTACCACATATCTTCTGTAAAGTTAGCCCCGGTCATTTTTTATTTTTAAGTCAACAAGATCAATCTTATTATTATACTTGCTTCAAGTTGATACAACACCCAGAAGTGGACTTCCCGGGGGGGGGGCTACTTTGTACCAAAGGGGTTATGGGGACGTGCCGCAAATTCGGGTAGCAAAAGGCTTTCTGGTATTCCAATCGGTCCTTTTTCTTCACAAAATGAGGTACTTTGATAGGTTTTCTTTTTAAATTTGCGCCAAATGCCGCAAATTTTGACATTTCTTCTCAAAATGTTTGAAAATTTTGCCATAAAATAGCAAATTTGGACAGAGAAAAGGAGATTTTTGATTAAATTTGGGTCAACATTTAAAAGATTTGGTATATTGGTATATAGATGGGTCAATTTTTCTTTAAAATTTGTATTTGGATGGGTGGATTTCTTAATTTCCCAGAAGCACGTCCCTACCCAAACCATATTTGAGTAGCCCACCCTCCGGGTGGACTTACAGTTCTCCAAAGTATGACATGCTAGAATCCGGGCTAGAATACGTAAAACTGGAAAAAAACTTGCATTGAAATGTTCATTTCACATTTCTATAAAATTAATAGACATTGTACATGTGGAACTGAACTGAAATTGATCCAGGAAGGAGTTAAAAGGAGTACAAATTAATCCAACATGTCTGATTTCATGGCATGTAGCTATATTTTTATCAAATAAAATGCTGCATTTTGTAGCAGATTGTTTTTAAACTTGTCTCCTTGTATGTTTTCTTTGGATTTAAGGCCTTGTATCCATCAGGGGTGTGAGAGTTCAGCTTTTTAGCTGATTTCAGCTTTTTAATGGCTTCAATAGAGTCATAATTTCAGCTTTTTCTTTCATTTTCAGCCTGTTTTTTGGCATTTTTTCACAATTTTCAGCTTTTTTTTATCACATGAATCTCACACCCCTGATCCATAGACTGTTCCCTTGTTCTGTTTTCCATTGTTCCTAATTTTGACCATCACACGGACAATAAACTTCATTCTACTGATCGTATCAGTGGCCTTACAGAAGATGCTCCCTGTGACCTGTTCCATTGTAGCATGTACTCTTGTTCTGTTTTCCATTGTTCCAAATTTGAAGCATCACACAGACAATGAACTCCATTCTGCTTATCGTATCAGTGGCCTTACAGAAGATGCTCTAAGCAGAGAATGAGCATGTCAATTCTTCGTGCTGCAAGTCATATGAAGCATTTGTTGTACACAGGGCCACTCGTAAAAAATGATCAATAAGCAGAACAATTAAGTTTATTTTCTGTGTAGCGCAGCATAAAGGTGGTTTCAGACTAGCTGTCGTTGCGGCACACGACGTTGCAGCACATTTGCAATTTTGAGTTGTCGTACTGTAGCACGACATATTTGCATATTGCCGCAATGGTCTGTCGCAAGGAAAGATGAATTTATTCCAACTCAAAATATTGTGTCGTTGCGACAGTACCATCACGACAGGGTAATCGATATATCGGCTTGTCGTGCAGCAAGGAAATGCGACATGGTCGAGCTTGCGCACTTTAAATTTTTGCCTGTTGTATGGTCTGAAACCAGCTTAATTGGGGACAATGGAAAACGGAACACGCTACAAGGGAACAACCTATGCAAACGAGGCCTAAGTGACCGAATTTGACTTACCCAAATGAAATAATCACACCCTGAAATACACAAGTAATCACATATCAGCTGCACACCAAAAGTTCCTACCCAGATTTCTACATGCTTGCAGATGAATTAAAATTATTTTTTTTCCATATAATCTTTGGAATGCTAGCCAAGTGTCATCGATTTGAAGTCTGAATGTATCAAATTCGCCAACAAGCGATACCGATTTGTAAAGAATGGGTGATTTTAAAAAAATCATTACATCCTTCAAGTAATGTTTGTGTCATCTGCATTGGCGGCGGAAGGTTGAAATTTTAGGGGGGGGGGGACGGCTATTTTTTTTTGAGCAAAAATCGTCGGAGGAAAATCATGATATTTTGTAATGCGCGCGTAGCGCGCGCAAAAAATCTGCCAAATCGGCTAATTTCAGCCACAAATTGTTAAAAAATTTGAAATTTGCGCAAAAATTGCAAATTTTTACTGAAAATTCGCGCGAAGCGCGCAAAATTTTTAGATTTTTCATATTGAAAGGATCAAAACAAAGGGAAAATTTACAATTTCCTTTCCTTTTTTTTCCTTCTTGATTTTTTGAGGGGGTTCGTCCCCCTCCCCCCTCAAAAATTTTTTACGAGTTACGATCCATTGAATACAAATTGACATGGTTTTACCTCTTGATTTACCAATGTTTTTGTGTGAAACAAAAAATATGACCAGTAAATGACTTATGTCCGACTACAAATCAATGAGACTTGGTGCCCCGCTTGGTGCACTACAAATTATCAGAAAAACATTAATTTTATTCATCTGCAGACATGCAGAAATCATGGGTAGGACTTTTGACGTGCAGTGTAGTTTTCAAAATTTTAATTACAATAGGTTTTATACACTATGCAAAATTGGAGATAAAATGTGACATCTATCTTAAACGAGCCGTAAATGCAGCAAACTTTAATTTTGCTCTACAAGTGAAAATACGTGCCTGCCAAGATTGTCAATTTTCCAAAATTGATTTTTTGACAGATTGTCAATTCTCGTGCTTACTTAAACACCAAAGTTTCATTTCAAGAAAATTATTGGAAATATGTAATATATCTGTATATTTGGAGGACAATCAACAGAACATATATAGGGCTTACTGATCTTTGAATCCATGGACGTCATTTGAGGGGGG
>JXSR01S064452.1:0-10073 GCA_000969725.1 Ophiothrix spiculata
GAAATAGACTGTAGTGTCCAATCTTCATAGCGTCCTCCGGCCAGCACATTTTAAAACTGTGAGTCCTATGGACGCCAAGTTCTATGTTTCAGTACGACATTCAGTTGTATGCTACACAATCCCGGTGTAATAGACTGTAGTGTCCGGCCTTCATAGCGTCCGCCAGACAGCACATCTTAAAATAGAGTGTCCAAGTCAGACATATTATAAATGGGATACCTAGTATTAATCTCAGCTGTCCGGGAGACAATGGGTTTCAGAATGTGGCGTCCGTAGGACACTCGGTTTCTGAGACTGGGCGTCCTACCTACTGTCCGCCAGACAATATTTAGCGATAGGACTTTCAGTCTCATTACACCGGGGACAATTTAAAGTCATGAAATTGAACGTCTGTAAGATGGTTGATTTTACATTGTACTGAAGTCCGGGGGGACTCCTGATTTTAAGTTGAAGAGTCCGATGGACTCTCGGTGATAAATTCTGTAGTCCTTAGGACGTTTCGAAATTGATTTGAAAAGTCCGGTGAGACTCTTGATTTTAAATTGAAGAGTCCAGGGGACTCTCTGTGGTAAGTTGAAAAGTCTCTGGGCGTATGCCGCCCGATTAGTTTAAAGTTGAAGAGACTCAGAAACTGAAGTTAATAGTCGATAGGAAGTTTAGTGATGAATTTCTTTAGTCAAATATCATGAATATAAAACTTAATTCTGATAAATAGTTAACTCAAAAATTATTTCTTAATATCTACCAAATAATTTTGCAGGTATTGGTCTTGATGACATGTTTCTGATGATAGCTGCATGGAGGCAGACCGACGTCAACAAACCTACAAAAGATCGCATGAGTGAGGCACTTTCCCATGCCGCAATATCTATAACGAATACGTCGATAACAGATGTGCTGGCCTTTGGCGTAGGTTCTATCACCAACTTCTATTCTGTGACACTCTTCTGCGCTTATGCCGGCGTTTCTATTCTATTTGACTACATTTACCAAATTACCTTCTTCGCTGCGTGCATGGCGCTCACTGGATTTCGCGAAGAAAAGAATCTCCATGCTTTGATTTGCAAAAAAGTTTTACCGAAAAGTGAAGCTCCTTCCAGAATGTACTCGATATTTTGTGCTGGTGGTACAAGTGAAACGGATCCATCTACGGATTCAAACCCAAAGCCAGAAAGTTATCATAACAAGGATCATTTAATCATGTGGTTCTTCAAAAACATTTTTGGCCCAGTGCTTACACACCCTATCTCGGTTACTGTTACAATTCAGTCAGGGCCACTCGTTCAATTCAGCGTGTACGCTTCTTTGAGCGATCACGCTCAATGCAGCGTTGCATTCACGCTCGATGAGGAGAGATGTCAAAAACACGCATTTTTGGTCAACGTTTCGCTTCACTACACCATGTCACTCAAAGCTACACTGAATATTTTTCGTTCCTTGTAAATGTCTCCTGATTTTTAAAGTTTTGACCGGGTCAACAAAAAATTCACCGGGGAATTCATTTGCTGCAACGGCAAAAGCATGGTTGTACGCCGCAAGTACGCTATATTAAGCGTGGCCGCTGAATTGAGCGATTCCAACGTTACTGTCAATTCATTATATCATGGGCGATTTACGTAGGAGCAAACTGATTGATTAAGAGTTGCCTTAATTGCTATCAACAAAATTGTGCAAATTTTACAAAATATTAATAATGGGGAAAAACCTTCTAAAATTTTTATTCTGGGGTTAGTCGCAGTTGTATCATACAATACTAAGATTTGACGAATGACAGTAATGACATTTTTTTAATAACTTTCGATGCCCATAGTTACTAAATTCGTCTGTATAGCCATTTCCACATTAATAGATAGATATACTGCAGAATAAAGCACTCCGTCTCCTCAAAATTGAAGAACTTCTGAAAGCTGGCATTGTTCCACTAGAGCACAGGAGGAATGTTGCCTCATTTTTAAGTGTTCTACCGACGCATTTTACTGCAACCATCCATTGAGTTTTTCAGTTTTGTTATGACAATCTTTCGCACGTATTCGAACAGGAGAAAAAACAACCAAAATCATCAACGGAAAATACCCTTATCATTGTTCATTCCAACATGATCAAAGATACATGCTATTCAACTTTGATGCTCAATTCAATAATCTAATTGGAAAAGGGTTCTTTCTTCATTCACAGCGTTGTACTTGTAGGTACATATTTTCCACCTTTCACTAAATATACAACAATATGTTGAGTTGAAATCTAAAATTACCATTTTTTATTTTTCCAACACAATTAATGTTTAACACATTTCTACATTTCTTATCCAAAGAATCTCCAATTTGATCTTTGTCACGACTATCTTTGAAACATATACGTATATACAACGAATATACAAGCAAAACGTTAACATTCTATCCACCCTTGATCATGTTGATACACAATTCTATGCTCTAATTAAAAAAAGAAATTTCTTCTATCTTGACAACGTTATTGTACTTAAAGGTTACAGGAAAAGAAAATATAAGTAGCTTCATATACAGTCGTTATAACAAAACAAAGTGGAAAACACCAATGTAAAATTTTAATAAAGCACAAACAGTCAACGATACTCAAAACAACTTTCAAATATAGCGCTTTTTTATGACCTCGAAAAACAATCAATCTGAACTGCCCTACTATGATGCTTCCATACTTCGATAGCTTTGTCTCGGCGTCACGTCATGCTTTGTGTCATCTGGTGTTTTGATATTGTACATTGAACAGAAAGTACAAAGCGACAACTAGTATGAATGCAAGGTCGGATGACGTAGGTAAGGGTTCAGAGATTTTCGAGATCCACGGATATTAAACAATACATATAATAGTTTACTGGGTGTATATTCCAGGGTCTTATGAAACTCTTCGTACACTAACAAGCGTAATCTCACTCAGCCAGTTCAAAGAGATTGTTTTTGAGGTCGTCAAATACAGGATTGCGAGGCGGTATATTTGAAAGCTTTTATGAGGATCGTGCATAATTGGAATTTTATGTTGTTGTTTTTAACTCAGTTTTGTTGCATAAAATTTATAAAAACTACTTGATAGTCTCTTTTCATGTAACCTTTAAATTCACAGTACATTTTCCACTTTTTATCTTGGTATCCAAACAATTTTCTTTGCCCTATGTTGAAAGTCTGAAAATACCCACCCATTGATGTCCCTCATTATACATACTTGATTCAAATTCTGTTTGATTTTAGCCTTAAATAATAGGAATTACATTTAAATTTTGATGTACATAAATGAGACGAGGCAAGGGTCCCGAAGTCAAAGGAACTCTTTTACAAATGTCCTATTATTATAGATGTTTCCAGACTGATCTATTTGACGCACCTCAGTTGCCATGCAAAATATAGTTGTCAAGTTGTCGGGGCGCAAAAGTTATTATAGTTCATTGTAGTATGATAGAGCAAGGTTACGTTCAGTTTAGGAAGCTGTTCGACATAAGGTGCGCATACCGGGATATCCCCGCACACATTTACTACATTTTTAAAGTTCTATGAAGCCACACATGCAATTTTGTTGTGTAGGGAATGAACGTAAATAATAAATAGCGATAAATGTCGTTCATCATAACAAAAAAATTCACAAGACAACCAGACAATACCAGAGGAACCGGCGATGTTGCTTATTGCAGCGGGCACGCTCTATCCAGCAATACAGGCACTCGCCCAATCGAGCGTACCGCTACATGCTAGATACAGGAAGGTTTACAACTACATCAATTATCACCACCCGGATCCAAATCGTCTGTGTTCTTTAAAATGTTTAACGAACATTTCACTAAGTACCGTATGTTGCTCTTGTGGCCTTAGTTGTGACTGAAGATTTAGAGTACTCTAGAAGAGAAACACAAGAAAGATTAATTCATGCACTTGAAGAATTGGAAGAAAGTGAATATTTCTGGAATAGTCAATACACGACATCATGGCTACGAGAATATCTGAGATTCTTACAAATTAGAGACAAGAGTAATGTTCACGAAAATGTAACAGAAGAAGCTTTTATACGCATTCTGAAAGACGAATTTTTGCTCATTCCGCAAAATGAGCAGTTTATTCCAGATATTGTTTTTGATACGAATAGTAACTCAATAATCAGCACAAGATCCCACGTTATTGTATGAATGTAAATAACCCTGTTCTTAGTTGTCATATGTATCTAAAATTGCAAAGTGTCATTAAGAATTCGTCACTTCCACTGGTGGCCCAAAATCCAAATTTGGTTTATGTCGACCAGTTTGTCGAGATATTACCGAGTACTCTTCGGGGTCTTGGGATTGCTTCAGCCGTCATGTTCGTTATTGCTCTTTTCATGATTCCTCATCCAGTATGTTCCATAATTGTAACTGCATCACTGGTGTCTATCGTTGTAGGGCTAGTTGGTTTCTTATCATTTGGGGATGTATCGTTTGACTTTTTATCCTTAGTTGCTCTTGTTGCTTGTATAGGATTCAGTGTCGACTGCGTCGCGCACGTGGCATATGCCTACGTTACGGCACCCGAAACATCGCCAAGAAAGCGGGCTATTTATGCTTTGTACACCGTAGATATGCCAATTACACAAGCAGCAGTGAGTACTATTTTGGCGTGCCTTCCGTTAACATTAATTGATGCCTATATCTCCCTGACTCTGTTTAAAGCGTTCTTCATGGTTAGCCTGTATTTTTAATGTTACTGGTTCGGAAGAAAAGAAAGCCCATCGACGGAAATGAAATTCCTATTTCGGAGTCCGATATCGGAGTTGTTGACACAGCAACACTAATATGGAATTATTTTGAGTTATTAAAATAAATTGAAACAATCGTGTTCTCTTCTTCTTCTTCCAGTATGGTGGACTGGCTGGGATGGCAACAAGTTGGTGGACTATACGATACAGCATAATCAACTTTGTTATGAGCCCGTCTTTCCTGGAGAGATTGCCAATTCAGATCAGCGAGCATCTTTGTCACACTATATTCAGGTGGTAGTCAGCTTTAAAAATCGTCTTTGAACTTTCTCGACTTGGTTTACCTGGTCTTTGATGCCATTATCCCAAACTGAAGAGGCGTACTCTAGAGTTGGACGCACATATGTGTTGTAGGCTTGTTCCTTGGTTTTGAGTGAACATCTCCTGAGATTCCTACGGAGAAAGCCAAGCGTGCTGTTCCCTTTTTTGGTGATATTACTAATGTGGGGTTTCCAACTCAGGTTATTTGAAATGGTAACACCTATGGTTGTTTAGGTCATCCTGAAGTTTGTTGACATCGTTCTGTGATCTGATGGTCCGATACAGCAAGCAAAAAGGCGGATTTCAGATGAAACATTGTCTGGCAGATCGCTTATGAAACAAGAAATATTAGGATTCCTAAGACGGTGCCTTGTGGGACTCCTGATGTGACATCTGAAAGATCGTCTTTTTACTTTCGAGAATGACTTGTTGGGTACGGCCTGTGAGAGAGTCTCTAATCCATGATAGTAGTTTCACCTCGTACCCTATGTAGTGCAATTTAAGGATGAGACTCTCATGCGGGATGCGGTCAAACGGCTTGGAGAAGTCGAGGAGAATTGAATCGATCTGTTCTTTGTCACGAATTCCCCGGGCAAAGTCGTCCACAGTTAACAGGAGTTGCGAGTCACATGAACGCTTCTTCCTAAATCCAAACTGACGATCGGTTAACATGGTTAAGAGATTATGTATGTCCAGTGGTTGATGATCTGGCTATGGATGATATGTTCAATAGTCTTGCATGACAATGTATGTTAAGTTAGTGAAATGGGGCGGTACTTGATATCACCCTTCTTAAAAATTGGAGTCACAAACGCAGATTTCCAATCATGCGGGATCCTGCCTTGATGGAACGTCAAGATTGAAATAGCAAATTAAAGACTGGTGTCAATTCTCTTCCCCCTAGCGTCATTTATTGTAATTAATCGGAATAATCCGGAGTTGCAAGAATTAAGAATTATTGGAATTAAATAGAACAATTCGGAGGTACCGGAATAAGATGAAATAATCTGCAGTTATTGAATATGGTGGAATAATCCGGAGGTCTAGTCCAGAGTATAACAACGAATTTAGCATATTCTGGATGAAATACACGGTTGCAACATATAGTTGGAATAAAAATATTTTTACCACTTTTTTATGTAAAGGCCAATTTATGAGGAAAATATTTGAAATCTAATGTTGCTGTTGGTTAGATTTGATAGGTATTTTAGTGGGTGTGAAATGGAACTCCTAATGTGATCATTTTTCTAATGTAGTGGTCAGGGGGCAACAACACAAATGGGTCAAAAACGTGATTTTTAGGTCAAATTTGATTTGCCCTCATATGAAATACTTATCTGTAATAGAGTGATAAGCAGGTGATTGAATGTCTTGGTCACGCTTGACTGCGTCAACACCGTTGGAAAAAAATTGAACAACGTTGTATCAATAGATCATTGTTCAACCTTGTTTAAAAATTAAACAACTTGTTCAACAAATAAACAACTTGTTTAAAGATTTAAACATCAATTGATGATTCTTTTTTAAACAAGGTTGAACGATGATCTATTGATACAGTGGTTGTTTAAAAAACTTTACTTTAAACAACATTTTTAAAATTTACACAAAATTGTTTAAGACAACACGCTTTAATAACAAACTGAACAATGTTGTTTAAAACTTTAAACAACAAATTTAAAAACTTTTTTTTTAAACAGCAACATTTTTAAACAGTGTTTTAACAGTGAAGAGAATGCTTGGAAACAAAGCACAAAATGGGCTGGACGGTCACATATGGTCTATTTTCGGATTTTATCGTATTTAAACGCTATCTGTCCGACACGTGCTTCTCAGCAAAACCATGGTAAAATAAATTTTCCTATAATTCAATGGTTCAATATGTTGTATGATAAGCAATACTGGTATCGTCCTGATTGCATCATGGGGTCAAGAAAATCATCGAAATAAATTTTAAAAGCGTGATCTCAATACGACATATAATGCACACTGTGCACAGTACATATTCTGCATAGGAAATCATAGTGTGATTTCTAGATTTTACCCAGTTTCTCAAACAATTAGAAGAAATAACTGCAGTTACTCTATAATGGGTATATTATCACCTGTGACTTATTGTCGTTTGATATCAGTTATTTCATTTTACGTGCATCTCTTGGCAATTAAACTTGTAAAATCCATAGTGGCTACACATTTCCTAATAATAATTAGGTGCTATAATTAAATGTTTGTCATACAAGGTAATTGTGGGTTGTTGCAAGTTGGTATGTTCATGTTTTAAAAAAGAAAGATGATTCTGTCACATACTGTTTTACTGATTTATATATATTTTGTATCCTTTTGTGCAGGGGCGTATCCAGGAATTCGCAACCCGGGGGGCACAACCGAATTTTGGCGCCCCAAAAAATTGAACAATGTCCTCCTCACCTCTCCTCGCCCCTGTTATACGACACATTGCCAATTGTATCTTGGCCAGGGACAGATGCATGGCAGATGTCTTATTCATACTTCAAGTTGTCACTTTTTTCAATCGAGAAACAATATGTATTAAGGAGTGTCTGAGGCTGAGACGAATTTCGTCTCAGGTCTGAGGGGGATGTGCCCCCTCAGAAGATAGAAAATTTTGCAAAAAAGAAAAATGCAAATCACGCCATCTGGTGCATCTATTTTTGTCTAATTGTTACTTCAAGTTGTCACTTTTTTAAATCGAGAAACAATATGTAGCTAGGGAGTGTCTGAGGGGGATGTGCCTCCTCAGAAGATAGATAATTTTGAAACTTGGTGTCAAACTAAGTGTCAATCACGCTATCTGGTGCATATATTTTTGTCTAATTCATACTTCAAGTTGTCACTTTTTTCAATCTACAAAACAATATGTAGGGGGTGTCTGAGGGGGATGTGCCCCCTGAGAAGATAGAAAATTTTGAAACTTAAAAGTGCAAATCACGCCATCTGGTGCCTATATTTTTGTCTAATTGATACTTCAAGTTGTCACTTTTTTCAATCGAGAAACAATATGTAGGGGGTGTCTGAGGGGGATGTGGCCCCTCAGAAGATAGAAAATTTTTGATTTTTTTTCTTGCGCCCTCCTTCTTCTTTACCTTTCTATACCTTTCCTTTTGCGCCCCTCCATCTTTCTCTACTCTTTCCCTTCTTTCCGCTTTCTTTCCCTTTTATGCGCCCCTCCTCCATTCTTCCATCTTTCTGTCTTTTCATTTTTTCTTTCTTTTCTTTCCCCTTTCTTTTCCTTTTTCTTTCCTTTTTGCGCCCCTCCCTCTTTCTTTTATCTTTTCATTCTTTCTCCTTTTTTCTTTCCTTATTTGCGCCCCCTTTCTTCTGTCTTTTCATTTTTCTTTCCTTTTTGCACCCTTCCCTCTTTTTTTCCATTCCTTTCTGCCCCTTTCCTTCTTTTTTCCTTTTTGCGCCCCTTCCTCTTTCTCTTCTCTTTCCTTTTTGCGCCCCTTCCTCTTTCTCTTCTCTTTCCCTTCTTTCCTCTTTTTTTCTCTTTCTAGCGCCCCTCCTCCTTTCTTCTTTTTTTAAATTTTACTTTCCTTTTTGCGCCCTTCCTTTCCCGCTTTCTTTTTCTTTCCTTTTTGCGCCCCTCCCTCCCTCTTTCTTTTCTCTTTCCTTTCTTCCCTCTTTCCTTCTTTTTCTGTCCTTTTTGCGCCCTCCCTTTTTCTTTTCTCTTTCCCTTTTTTCTCTCTTCTTTTTCCCTTTGCACCCCTCCCCCTTTCTCCCCCCTTCTCCCCCTCTTTCTTTCTTTTTTCTCTTTTTTCTCCCCTCCCTCCCTTTTTTCTTTCTTTCTTTATTCTTCTTCTCTCTTTTTTCTTTTCCCTTTTTTGCGCCCCTTAGATGACCCCGGGGGCACGTGCCGGTATGCCCCCCCCCCCCAAGATACGCACCTGTTGTGTGTATGTATTTTTATTCTCATAATGTACTTTTTAAACCACCTGGTCTTAGGTTTGGTGTAATTCTCTCAGTAACCCATAGGGATCAATCTTGCCACTGCACTGGGAAGAGGGGGGCAGGTGGTGTTTCCGTATTTGGGTTCTCCCACTACTCTCACCTTTGCTCTGCTTGGCGGGCTGTAGTAGTTGCTTGCTTCCTCTTCCTCCTCTCTTCTCTCCTGTGCTGGGTGGGGTAGAGTGGGGTGGAGAGAGCTCCCGTTTTCCCCTTGCTGCCTTGCCCTCTTCCCAGTGCCGGATTTAGCTTGCCAGGGCCCTGGGCCAGGATAAAACTCAGGGCCCCCTTATGTAAAATTTTAATCATGTGAATCTATGGCACGCCACAACATTTATTCAAAGGGGCGGGCCCGGGGGACTTCAGTCGCCTATTTGAAGTTATAGGGATGTTTCTTGGCTGTCTGGTTTTTTTTAACTAGTGTTTGCTTAGGGACCAACTGAACGATCAGTCTAGTCTATAGGTCCATATATTCAATCATTTCATGTTAGGGCAGGACACACGGGTGTCTGGGCCGTTAAAATAAAACTACTTAATATTTTGTTCCATTTCTTTTTTTTTTCTCTCCTTTTTTTTTTGTCATGGTCAAGGGCCCCCTGGACCTCAGGGCCCTGGGCCCGGGCCCAACAGGCCCATTTAGAAATCCGGTACTGCCTCTTCCTAGCCAGTACCTGGATTGTTACCTTGATGGGGTGGTGCAGTGATCCAAAGATGCAATATTTTGTTTGTTTTATATTTTAAACTTGTATTTCTAATAGCATATTATCTAGTTTTATTGTGTACTTTGTACTTTCTGAATGTTTTATGTACAGCCACGGCCACCTGGGCTCCCTGGAAGAACAGTGCTAGTGCATTGAAGGGATAACCCAGGATAAAGAAGAATGAAATAAAATAATAAATAATAAAATAAAATAAATAAAGGTGTCTGTTATTCTCTAAACGTTAAAAAATATTCATGGTTTTTATACAGTTGTATGACTGATAAAAAGAAATGAAAAGCTTTCCCAAAAATAATCAGAATGTATTACATGTCCTCATTTTTTAGTCTGGGTTAACTTATATAGATGTAAACAGCCATTTCTGCATGTTAATCAATTTGAGTTAAT
>JXSR01S064458.1:50072-64396 GCA_000969725.1 Ophiothrix spiculata
ATGATTTTAACATAAACAAGAATAGTCCTGAAAAAGCATAAACTCCGTGTAGTTTGATTGGAATATTAATTGGGATAATTCGTTCGTAAGACCTTGTACTATAATAGTTAGGGGAATTTCCCATGGACAAATAAAATTTTGTCAAAAGCCGTTATGATGAATAGCCAGTGTTTCACATACTTGTCTTGATTCAAGTCGATGACATGCTTTGGTTTCAGAAAAATGTTTAACTAACTATCAAATGTAAATTTCACATTTCATGATTATAGCCACATTAAATTATTGATAAAAACTTTTGATTAAAACAAATAAATCTAACTTAAGAGTATAGGAAAAGTTTAAGTTTACGCGTGAATTTCAACTATCCTCAACTTTTAAAAACAAAACAATTCCGAAATATACTAATCCAAGTTTCAACATTTATCTTGCCACTTAGTGGGGTCTTCAAAATTCCAATCCCTAAATAAAAAGATCATGCAATGGTTGAAAAAACCCAAATAACATTTATATATATAGGCTTTTCTTAATCTAAGCCATACAATTACAATTAAGTGTTAAATTGAATCCATATCAGCCAATCCACATCATAAAGGCATATCACATCAACCCAACAATTCATGCTGAACTGCAAATAAGGTCACACCAACTATTTATATATGTTTGTCTTTCTTTCCTTCCTCCTCACATGGAAAGTGGAGTAATAGTTCAGAGTGAAAATAGGGATAATTATATTCACATGCAGTACAATGACCACAGCCCTTCAAGCCTCTAATAATTAAAAAATATTGTGGTCGCCTGGGGAGGTATTGAAGTTACAATCTGAAATGTGCTATAGGGCCTACATTTTATAACATACATCTACTAAGCAATGTATGTCTTTTTTAAAGACTATTCTTGTTTGAAATTACATAGGACTCTACTAGTAGTAAGGGGACATTTGTATTCTACTTCAATTGTTGAGCCAAGAGTGATTTTTTCACTTTCATTTGTTTGTTTACATCCTTATTTATCAAATAACTTGTTTTCAAATTCTCATTGCTGTTTTTCTACCATTGAGGGCGCTTTTCAAAATGGCCGCAAAATTATACAAAAACGTATAACAAAACACACAAAGTCTTGCTATGTATATTACAATATTATGATATTTTTAACCTCTCAAAATGGGTCTGGAAAATGTTACTCTACATGTGGTTTATCAAAATTATCATAACCTTTGTTCTGAGGACGCTTTGCACCCAAATGGCCATCATAATACGTTTTTATGTGCAAAAATGGGTTACAGGTTTTTCGAAACAGGATCAAAAACACCAAATATTTGAAATAAATTAATAGAAAATGGCTATTCGCGTAACAATAGGAGCATTTCTTCCCAAATAAGGGTGTTAGCATGTTTTAAATCTAATATAGAGCCTTACTTACGCTGGGCTCCGACGTCTTTCCAAAATAATTTGTTGTCCATAAATGACTTAGAAACTTTACAAAATAGTATCAAAAACACCAAATGTTCGGAATAATCGATGGAAAATTGCTTTTTATGTAACAATAATAGCATTCCTTCCCAAAAAAAAGGTTGTCAGCATGTTTCATATCCAATATGGAGCCTGTAATAAGATCCAAAATGGCTGCCAAAATGTGGGTTTTTTATGTGCAAAAATGGGTTAGAAACTTTTCAAAACAGTATCAAAAACACCAAAATATTCGGAATAATCGATTGTAAATGGCAAGTAACAATAGAAGCATTCCTTCCTTATAAAGGGTGTTAGTATGTTTCAAATACAACATAAAGCCTGTATTGAGATCAAAAATGGCCTCTACAATACGTTTTTAGAGCAAATATGAGTTAAAGGCACTTTTAAAAAGTATCAAAAACACCAAATGTTAAGAAAATTAGATAAAAATAGCTTTGTGGGTAAAAGTAAGAGGATTTCTTTCCAAGTAAGGGTGTTAGCATAATTCATATCCAATATAGAGTCTGTAATAAGATCCAAAATGGCCACCACAATGTGTTTTTACGTGCAATAATGGGTTAGAGGCTTTTCAAAACAGTATCAACAACACCAATATAAAAGAAAACAAAGCTATGGAATAACAAATAAGAAATAAACAAATCGTTTTACCGTAATTTTAACAAATTAGATACATAACTATGACTTAAATCAAATTTTGCCAAAATATATTTTTATTACATTGAAATCACCCAAAACATTTAACAGCATAAAATTAACAAACGTCATATCTTTGAATTTCATATGTGATTTTCTCAAATTGCTGTATTTCAAGTTTCGTAGTTTTACCATATGAAGGCCGTTTTCTTCCCAAATAAGGGTGCTAGCATGTTCCAAGTCCAATATGGAGCCTGTAATGAGATCCAAAATGTCCGTCGAAATACAAGTTTAGGCACAAAATAGCTTAAGGTTACTTTGACACGATGTGAAAAACACCATTGAAGTATACATAATAATAGACAACTTTGATGGTTACAATAGGAACATTTCTTCCCATATAATGTGATTGACATG
This sequence comes from Ophiothrix spiculata, assembly GCA_000969725.1. Classification (NCBI taxonomy): domain Eukaryota; kingdom Metazoa; phylum Echinodermata; class Ophiuroidea; order Amphilepidida; family Ophiotrichidae; genus Ophiothrix; species Ophiothrix spiculata. The sequence goes on from JXSR01S064458.1 coordinate 52,592, forward strand.
ATTAAAATCTATATTATGGAGTCTGAACTGTGATCCAAAATGGCCGTCAAAATACAATTTTATGCACGAAAATAGATATAATAGATATATATGACTGTGAAACATTATAAATTTTGGATTTGAAACGTGCTAAGAACCTCATTTAGGTAATTTGAGGTAGAAATGCTTCAATGGCATTTTCCAATGAACATTTGGTATTTCTGATGTGTTTTCAAAGTCACTTGAACTCATTTCGTATATAAAATTGTATTTTTCTGGCCATTTTGAATCTCATTACACGCTATATTAAATTTGAAACATGCTAACACCCTTACTTGAGAAGAAATAATCTTATAGTCACCCTTAATGCAAATTTTCAATCGATTATTGTGAACATTGGTGTTTTTAGTACCATTTCAACTTCACATTAAAGGGACTAGCCGAGATTCCAACTAGAATTAAATATTTATGGAAATGCTCTAAACAAAGCTTAAAAGTATACTAAAATCCAAAAAAAGTGCAAACATTTACACACAAATGGCTCAAATTGAGAGAGAATTAATTTGCAAAAAATATCATTTTTTGATGGTGGGGTGTGTTCACTAAATCCTAACATTTGTACCTCAGATGGATTTACCGGATTAAAAAAAAAGCTCCTGGAGATAATTTAAAACATATCAAAAGGGAAACAATTTCAACAAAAATAATTTGTTTGCCCATCACAAGTGTAGAAACAAGATTTTTATCAGTTTTGAACAACTGTTTCAAAGCGCTGATGTCTATTATTACGCTGCCGTCAGGAAACCGTCACAATCATTTCGCATTCACCTAGGAGTCGCTGGCCAAGCTCGCACCCTATGTGCACTTAGATTGTAATGTTTCCAATAACAGCTTCCCAATAACGCTCGGGTAGACAAAGTAATGAGGATTAAATGCCTTGCCCAAGGACATAACCCGTTTGCCGTAGCGGGGCTCGAACTCACGACCTACTGATTCCTGCTCTATTCCACTAAACCACACGTAGGTTAATAATTGCTATTTTTTCCAATGTTCCTCAAAATTATGGAAAACCACTTGTAGGTTATATTAGTGTTCTATCGATTCAATTAAAAAATACGTATGTATAAAATTAGTGGGAAGAACCTAGGCCAGTCCCTTTAACTCATTTTCGTACCTAAAATCGTATTTTTGCAGCCATTTTGGATCTCAAACAAGCTCCACATTGGATTTGAAACATGTTCATACCCTTATCTTTGATGGAATGTTCATCTGATTTCCCTTAAAGTCATTTTTACTGATTATGTTGAACATTTGGTGTTTTAACAGCGTTTCAAAGTCACATCAAACCTTTTTTGTGCATAAAATTGATTATTTAAAATGATAATTTTATAAAATGGATTCGTCAGAGTAACATTAATATGGTATGTTAAAATGGACTAAATATTTTAAAAACACATACATTTATATATATTTTAATCAACTTTAAAGATAAAGAAAAGCGCCCTCTATTTGTGTGGGCAGGTGTATCTTTAATTCTTAAATCTTAAAAGCCACCTGCTGGTACATTTAATAGATATAATTCAATTACTTTCTCATACAGGGTGCCCCAGAAAAAACCTTACAATCTTTGCGTGTCATTTTCTCAGACTTAACGAACAGTCAGAAAGTATGTAATCATTGTATTTCATAGTCCATGAATTGAACTTTAAGATGCCGTTTATTTCATTTCAATCAGTAACATACAACAAAAGTTTTATCAAATATTTGGGTCGATTTTTGTCCGGTCCAGTTTCATGATTTTTGCTCAAAGAGCAGTGTGTTTTTTAATGGAATAAACATGGGTTACATTGGAAAATTTATCATATCTGTCTTATTTTTTCATCAAATTTGTAAAAATTTTCATGAGCATGTGCATAATAAATTAATAACATTTGTTACGGTTGAGTGAGCAGATCAAGGACATTTTTCATAGAACTTCATTCAAGAGGAGTCGTGAAAATGGACCGGAAAATTGTACATTCAAACATTTGACAAAGCATAACTTATATTTTAGATTACCGATTGAAATGAATCAAACGGTGTCTTAAAATTCAATTCATGGACTATAAAATACAATGTTAACATAATTTCCGACCGTCCGATAAACCTGAGAAAATTATACTTAAAGATTGTAAGGGTTTTTTCTGGGACACCATGTACACCAATAACTGATAACATTTTTTATTGAAATTTGATGCATTTTAGTCAATTTTGGAGGCCATTTTGAAAACGGCCCTCATTTGATGAAAAACAACTCTACAATTGTAGAATTGTTCTTACAAACGACCTTCTGGTACATTGAACAGATATAATTCAATTACTTTCTCATACACCAATGGCTGATAACATTTTTATTGAAATTTGATGAATTTTAGTCAATTTTGGAGGCCACTTTGAAAAGAGCCCTCATTTGACGACAAACGACTCTTCAATTTTGAAAACAAGTTGTAATGAGCAGTTTATGATACAGAGTAACTGATAAAGGTGAAAAATCACTTTTGGCACAACAATTGAAGTAGGTCTAAAAAGACTACAAATGCCCCCTTGAAATTGAATACGCCAGTACAAGAAAACCCCAACTCCAATAGCACCCTTCTGTAAAAATATAAATGCACACAAATCTCTGAAAATGCTTAAATATCACTAAAAAGCATTACCATGTTTATATCCTCATTGTAATGTCACATTTGACCTCGTAGTTGACTTTTTTAGACATTGTTAGATCATTCTTACAGTATAATATTTGCAGAGGTGAGCTCATTGAGTTGGGGTTTTCTGGCTGTTTAAATGTAGCAACTACATACCATAACAACTACCTCACAATGTCTACAAAGTAAACTACAAGGTCAAATGTGACACTATGATGGGGGTACTATAGACATGGAAGTGCTGTGATGTGAAAGCATTTGCAGAGATTTGTATGGAGCTATTGGAGGTGGTTTTTTCCTCTCTCTCTGTCTCTCTCTCTTTTTTTTTTTTTTGGGGTTGTACTGGCGTGTCGTAGTTGCTGAACCATTTTTTTTTTCTCAATAGATTACAATTTATCGGCATGATAACTATAGTGGTGGTTACCAAATATACAGAAGCTCAGCAAGTCGGTTCAATGGGTTCAATGATGAAGTATCTTCGATCAAAGTGGAATCAGGAACGTAAGTTTTTGTAACCTGTGCTATCCGTGGATCTTTCAAACAGGATTGCAAAACAGAGTAGTTTTTAAGAAGTATTTAGGTTATAAGGCAACCGATTGCAGGTTAGATCGCTTGAAAGCAACTATTCTCCTGTCTTGTGCAGTTGCAACAGATGAACACGTCTTTGAAATTCAAAGTTGTCGCAAAGCAGTACTTGGGAGGGGACACTCACGCATAATGGTTATACAGGGACATGCCGATGTGCATTGTTGTTGAAATCAGTAATCTCAAGACTCCTCAGATGCATCCGCCCTCCATTTGGTAGTCGTTCATTAGCCTTTGTGAGCCATTAACATGATTAAGAATAGAGACGAGTTTTAAATTCTAAAATATCATTTTTGACGTACCAACTATTTTATTTGTGTTTTTTGTTTTGTATTTAGATGGATATTGTATGAAGACACCCAATATCGAGGTCGTCAATGGGTTGTAACACCAGGCAACTATCCTAATACTGGTAGCTGGAATGGAGCAAACGACGTTATTTCTTCGCTCAAAGTCATTTGCTAATAAATAAAACTTCAATTGGAAGGTGGTTAATAACAAAAAAAAAAGATAAATGAATGAATGATTTTCAATATTCTCCTCATACGTAACCCCTTCAGGAAAGAAAGCCACTGTTCCAACATATGATGCATCATAGCAGTATCATAAAAAGATAATCTTTTTATGACAGAAAAAGTATCCAGTCATGTACGAAGAATATCAAAGCAGGCGATACATTCGGTAAACGCAGAGCCTCTAAACGAAAGCTTTTATTCTTTCTTTTTATACCAAAAACATTATCACTTTACCTGATCGATGTAATTCATTTCTAAGCTTCTAGCAGATATAAACACAATTTCAAACAAATATTTCTTTAGCAACATGGTTTTTGTATTTTTGTGACTAAACATATTTTTTTATTCTGTAACGGTGTATCAGATTCTCGATTTTTCCATTAATTTGCCATCGTACTTAAAATAGGCTCATTCCAGTGAAAACTAAACCTTTTTTGATTTCAAGCAAAAAATCAGCTTTTTTATTCGACCATATGAGCAGTTTTTTCAGTCATACGTTTGTTACTCGGTACATACAAAGTATTTTCTAATCAGAAATTTTGAATTTTTTCTATCCGTTGATGAATGAGCACATGTTTTCATTTCAAAATGTCACAAACGTTACCAAAAACTTACATCAAAATGTCACAAACGTTACTAGACGTTACCAAAAAAAACATTGCATTAAAAGAAATTCTGATGATAGAATTTCCTACCACTTTTATGAACTATTTCTAAATATATTACCCATCATCTGTGAAAATTGCAATAAAAAATTCGCTAACATGTCAGAGAATTTTTACTTTTAAGTCATTTGGAGCAAGAAACCATTTCCGTGCGGTGTCACAAACGTTACCGAACGTTACATGAACTTTATTCAGTATTTTGGCAATTATTTTTACCTTTAAACACCTGCATGTCTTGATCCCACTAGTTAGCACCATTATCAACAACAAACTTGTTGATATAATGTTTATGCTAGGTTCTGTGGCCATTTAAAAGTGAAATTTTTAAATTTTTTGGTCCCAACCTTTATTTTAGAATCACCCAATACGTTATTCATCGAACTTATTTGGGAAAGTGGTTTTCTTTACAATAGGCTCAAAGATCCATCCAATAATTTGGAACAAGCCGGTAGGATGACATTAATTCCGTAGGTCTTGTTATCTTTGTTCTAGAAATTGTATCTCCCCTAAAAGAAGATAAAGTATATATATACGATGCAACTAAGACAAAACATGTGTTATTCTACAATTTTATTTCCTGCTGATTTTAAGTATAATCTATGAAAGTTTAAATCTAAACGAATAATATTGATAAGGGGAATTTTAATCTAACCCCTATGTTTAAAGAGGACATTTTAGGATAATTTTTGTTTCAAATAGTTTCAAATGAGTGGTCAAATATTAACTGTACACGCTTAAAAATGTTGAGTAAAAAGGAACAACCGATGGGACACATGCATGAACCCCACATTTTATATATGTTATCATATTTTTTACCGATTACGAAAAATTTTTAGTGATCATCCCGGAAGTTGTATTTTCCACGAATCCCAACGGCTTTTCTGCTAGAGGCGGTATATGACTTGACGTAACCGGGGATAGGCTGCGATACCGTCCGGCAACCAGTAACAGTTGCCACGACCCCCATCCTCTGCCATATTTTGAAATATCATTATTGGTGACGCTATTCATTTTTTTTAATTGATTATATGCATATTGCATAAATTAATTTGTTGTGGGAATATAACATGAACAAAATTTTGTTTTTGGTCTCATTTACCTTATCCATATGGCAAATGTCAAAACAAAGGGTCATATATTCTTTAAACATGTAAACTTGATTTATACAAATAGCGACAGCAATAATTTGCCTTAAGCATTAAATGGCTATATATTATTAGCGATCAAACATTGTTGGGTAACTAGCAATAAGAATATTTTGCCCAAATAAGGGTGTTAGCATGTTTCAAATCCAATATGGTACCCGGCACTGAGATCTATTTTAGGCACAAAAATGGGTTAAGTTGTCTTTGGAATGGTATTGAAAACTCCAAATCTACAAAATAATAGAAAGTAAATGACTTTGAAGGTACAAATAGGAACATTTCTTCACATATAATGTTGTTGAAGCATTTTAGAACCTTTACGGTGATCCTAAATGGCCGTCAAAATACAACTGCATGCACTAAAATAGATAAAGCAATGTTACATTATAAATCTTGGATTTGAACCTTATTTGCTCCTATAGTTAACCTTGAATCTATTTTCCATTATCATTTTGAACATTAATTTTATTTGATTCAGTTTCAAACCACCTTAAACCTGTTTTTGTGTATCGATATAGTATTTTGCAACCATTTCGGATCTCAGTACAAGCTCCATACTGGATTAATGCTTACTCTCTTTACTAGTATGGAATGTTCCTCTGGTTACATTATACTCAAAGCCATTTTCCATTAATTACTTTTACATTTGATGTATCTGATACAGTCTCAAAATTAAGTTAAACCCATACCGTGCATGACATTGTATTTTGGCAACCATTTTGACCCACAGTACAACCTCTATAATAAATATGAAGCATGTCATGTTATTATAACCTCCATTATTTGTGAAGAAATTATCTTTTTGTTACCCTAAAAGCCATTTTCCATCAATTGTTTTAAACATTTTGGTGTTCTTGATACCATTTTGAAGGACTTCTAACCCATTTTTGCACATCAAAGAAATACTCCTGTTGTTACCCTCAAAGCCATTTTTCATAAAGTAATTTGAACATTTGGGTGTTTTGAAATGTCTCTTACCAATTTTTGCACATAAAAATGTATTTTGGCGGCCATTTTAGATCTCAATACAGGCTCCATAATAAACATGAAGCATGCCAACACCCTAATTTGGGAAGAAATGCTCCTATTGTTACTCTCAAAGCCATTTTACATCGATTATTTTGAACATTAGGTGTTTTTGATACTGTTGTGAAGTTTCTCTAACCAATTGTGCACATGAAACCATATTTTGGGTCTTAATACAGGCCCAGTAATAAACAAGCTAACACCCTTATTTTGGAAGAAGTGCACCTATTACCAACATAGCCATTTCCTTCAATTATTTTGAACATTTTGTCTCTTAGAGTTTGTTTTGAAGTGCCTCTATCCCATTTTTGCACATAAAAACACATTTTTGCGGCCATTTTGGATCTCAGAAGAGGCGCCATTTTAATTTCGATACAAGCTTACAATATAATCTGGTTGTAAATGATATTGTTGTAGTCCTAAATGTCATTTCCTGTTGATTATTTATGATATCATTTTAACGGCTGTTTGGTTCATTTTAATAAAAATCCGCTGTTTAGGCGGCCATTTTGAATTTGAAATATACATATGCCATAATTTGGAGTGGCATATATTTTTCATAGCTGCAGAAACCATTTCCCAATAACAATTTTGAACATAAGGGCCCGTATTCCAGAAAAGTGTTTAGCACGACAGTTCTGCTAAAAATCTGCAATGATGCGTATTAGTCTAGGCAATTTTGTCATGATATGGGTGATTGCATTTTTTTTTTGCTACAGTCCATAAATTTTTGATATGTTGTAGAATAAACACCAGAGAAGCCAAAAAGTATTTGCCACATTTTTTTTTCTTGTGCAAGGGGGGTCACCAGCCAATTTCAAAATGGCCGCCATTTTAACCATATTTTGGTCATAACATGGCATTTAAAGTGCTAAAATTGCATTTTTTAGTTCAAATATAACTCCAGAACATCCAAGTATGGCTTAGAAATAAAACAAATAATTTTAAAATAAACTCTGCATAATTAAACAAATCCAATATGGCTGCCGGGATCCAAAATGGCCGCCATTTTCCCATTATTTTGATTATATTCTAATGTTAAGACTCCTGAGTATCACATTAAGTTAAATATTCCCTTCAATATTAATGAAAGGGAACCTGCAAGCAATGAAACAATGAATTTTCGTATCTATAGCTCAAGAAAGAATTTAAACAATATGACTGAAAGATCCAAAATGGCCGCCAATTTGGGATGTAATTCAACCTTTAAATACCTTGAAACGTTACTTTAAATGTAATCATTTTAATGCATGTAAAAGAGGACTTATAAAATAATATTAGTTTAAATGGCTTTGTATGACAATACTTTACTAACAATCAGTCTCCACAGCCACTAAGCCGCAAAGATTTTGAATTCCTTAACGCTGCCAATATTGGCGTGCCATATCACCGTGTCATTGAGATCATCAATCGGGTTGCATCAGGTGTTCTCAAGGTCATGAATGCAAAGATGGCGTATATATTCCCCCCAAGTCTAAGGAAAGGGATTCCTGTCAGGGGATCTGCAGACAATATAGATACTCAAGTAGATACATACGATGGTCGGAATTCTTTTCATGGAACAGATGTATCAGTCTATCAAAGAGTCGATCCTGCAAATGTTTCTGAAATGTTGTCCCCACCTTTAATTTTGGAGGACCATCCAATAAACCTGGATGAATTAAAGGGTTCACCACCGACAGTAGTAAAGATGAAGCAAATGTAGAATAATGGGAACACCAAAGCCCACGTCAAGTCCTCACTATCCAAATTTTGTGTTCGGGCAAAACAGGGAGGAAGTTGATCATGCACGCAAAACAGATATGGCATGGTTACTTGCACGCTATCTGCAACAAGATGAATCCTGCAACAATCCATCCATAAACTCCGATCAGTCCCAAACAATACCAGTTTGGCGGGCTTACAATTCTACCATTGGAGCTGCAGTTGTAAGCCATTATAGTCCAATGCCATTAGACAAACCACATTCTCTGCCTATCATAAATGCACCAGCCCATGAGTGGCAGACCATAATAACAGCTATGGATAGCGTGTTCAGGTTGAAGTTGGCTTGTCCCGACAGTCATGATCAGGTCTTGATGACATATGACATGGATTTATATAAAAGGGCATTGAAGCTGCAGTTCCTCAATGTTGCTTACAATGGGAAGTGGTGGCTTATACCGGGGACATTCCACACCAGTCTATGTGGTTGGCGATGTCTGGGAAAGACAATACAGAACAGTGGGCTTCCAAATATATGGGTTGAAGCCAATCTATACAGTTCTGTGGTTGTCAATCACAGACGTGCTGTAGAAGCGCATGAGATCACACTTCAAACATTATCAGACCTTTGGTTTGATTCATTCTTCTCAGAGAAGCCACATGTTTTGAATGCTCTTACTGATAGCATACAGAGGCTCTCTGATGCATGTAAGACAAAGGAAAATGAAGCAATCAAAGAAGCTCACCAGAATCTTATGATCCAACTTGAGAGTATGAATCTCGATGCTCAATTCAAGGCATTCCATGACAGTCGTATGCAATATCCTTTGTACAGATGGCTTCATATTTTTATACAGCAGGTTCAAAATCTCCTACAGTTTCGACACTGCCCAATTTATTTCTTTACTTAGCAGCAAAAGAAAAAATATCTACATACTTCTTTGCTTACAATCGCTTGGATTATACCCAAAATATGATGATGAGTTTCTGGCACGAGCATATGAATCCAAAGAAGTGTATAATGGTATCTGGTGTAGGTTAGTTGCTGGTGAATTTGCAGTTACAAGGAGCAACATGCCTTTCACAACTGTAGGCGCCGATCATGCCCAAGAACAGATAAACAGAGATTTAAAAGGCGAAGGTGGGTTAAAATGTATAACAAACAAACCAGCAACCTTACTCAAATATTGCTTTACTGCCCCGGTACTAAATCAAATCTCAAAGCAAACTGAAGATAATAATTCTCAGGTGAAAGAGCTAAAGTTGCCTTTGTTCAAGATCGTATAACAGGTGAAACAAACTTATGGAATCGTATGACTAAGTGTCAGAGCACTTGTTCTATCGCGCCTAGACTATGGCAATGCCCTCCTTTACGGAGCCAAATCAAAAGATCTTGATCGGCTGCAGTCACTCCAACATAGAGCTGCCAAGTTGATATTCTCAGCTGCCAGACGCGATAGTCCATCACCACTTATGCATAAACTGCACTGGTTGCCAGTTCGTGAACGTATCAACTTTAAAGTCTGTCTATATATTTTCAAATGTCTTCAAGGATCTGCACCTGAATATCTCATCAATTTGATTTCGCTGAAACAACGAAAATTATAATTCAATTATTTTTTTGTTTCTCTCATTTATATGATTGTTGGTTAATCACATAGACGCTTGTTATAATGATATTTTTTGTTATTTGACAGTGTATGATTGATACAATAAAATACTCGAAATATGTATAATCAAAAGTATACTTTTTAAAGCATTCTTTGACATCCAAGACCCGCATTTCATTCTAAACTATGAAAACTAAATATAGAGTTTTTGTTCGAGAACAATAACTCTCCATTCGTAAATTCACGAATGGAGTGTTACTGATACTTCACGAATTAATACTTTCAAGGAATGCGTGCGTCGGTAAGTGTGCGCAATTACTTCAATCAATCAATCAATCAAATCAAATTTATTCACAATATCATACAGACAAAATATCATAAAAAACAATAGAAACACACAAATCAAGACAATGATATTGTGGGAATGGTCAAAAGGCCAAAAAGACCTGAAGGGACCATCCCCTGAAGGACATTGTTTCATTCACACAAAATCAAAAGCAAAACGGTACAAAAATACATACAAACAACCAAACATACGCACGGAGGGAGGCATGCCAAAACCAACAGAATCAATTATAAGTAGCAATAAGATTGGATTTGTACATGTTTTTAAAATGTTTGACAGTCATACATTTACGCGTATAAGTTTGATAAGCGCGTAATTTCGTGCGTGAATGTTACTTCGCGTATAAGGTAAATGTTGTAAGCGCTATATAGTATTTCAGAAAGTGCTAAATAGTACTTTCAAAAGTACTATTTAGCGCCATATAGTACTTTCATATATAAAACTTACTTCCTATATTTTAATAGCCAGTTCAAGAAAACCCCAACTCCATGAGCTCCCCGCTGCAGCTATATACACTAGAAAAATTATCTAACAATGTCTAAAAAAGGCGACTAAAAGGTCAAATGTGACACTATATATGATAGGGATATAGACATGGAAATGCTTTTCAGTGATTTGAAAGCATTTTCAGAGATTTGTATGCATTTATATTTTACAGATGGGAGCTATTGGAGTTGTTTTTTCCCCCTTGTACTGGTGTATTCAATTCAGCCCATAGGGCCGATAGGCCTACACCGGGGGTCTATATACATACGAATTGGAAGTGCGAGTTCCCCCCTGGTTTCCGGACAACTTCCGGACATTCCCGTGCAGGGCAAGGGTCATGAATTGAAGAAAGCTGAAGAATATAGGGTCAAATTTGCATGTCTAGAGAAATACCGGGAGAAGCTTCAAGAGCGGTGTAATCCAAAAGACCTTGCTGGAGAATGCGCTCAGTTTACACTATGGCGGTCACAATAACTCGTACGAACAGTTACGAACAGTGTTTAGTCCGTTTAAAAGGACCACGACCTGCTCGCTTTACTCACTGCTCGTGGTCCTTTTAAACGGACTAAACACTGCTCGTAAGGTTGGGCAAGAAACTTTACTCTACTTGCTCCGTGGTCGGACAGTCACGTAAAGCCGTGGGTCCCCTGTGCGAATGCTCCTTCAGGCCTTCATGGGGCGCTGCATACAGTATATACCTGGTGAGTCTACGATTATTGTGACCAAGCTCTTACTTTGGTATTTCTCTTCGGGAAAGATCGTAATTCCTTTACTGTGAGTGAAGGAATTCCTTCACGCTGTGAAGGAATTCCTTCACGCTATGTAGCGAACCGCAAAGAGATTTTATTTACGATCGTTTTCTTTATGTCATCGGAGGCTAAAAAAGACGATCGGAGGACATGTAAGTTCATCACTGCATTTTTGGTATAATTTCTTCAAATTTATCTGTTAATTTTTCAACTTTACCTGTCACTTTTCTTTTAATATCGTATATATTTTTGTTTTATATATCATAATCTTATCCAGTTGCGATCATATCCATAGTATATTTGGATAA
>JXSR01S064463.1:0-12109 GCA_000969725.1 Ophiothrix spiculata
CTCTGCTTATTAATTTCTCCATCTATGCCTAAACATGACTGATTTTGGCATGACAACGCACACAGATATACATTAAAAATATGTGTCTAAACTAAGCTGGTGATATTTTTGCTATATAATATCAACTTAGTATCATCTCACTCAGGATGGAGTATCAAATTCGTCCCAGCTGGTCGCTGGCTGTATCAGTAAATATTTAATGTGTAAAAATACACAGACCCATCATTTTGATCATCAGAGAAATGCGCAGTGGACGACGGCTGCCCCATCTACGAGTGGTAACAATTTACTTCTGCATTTTGAACATTCCATTAGTGAGAATACTAGCATACTTGCCTAATTTGGAAATGACAATTTTTTCATCACAATATTTTTTTTTTTTTTCATTTTAGATATGTATAGAGGTAGAGTAAGAGAAATGTGTTAGAATGTACACTGTTTTTTGATAGCCCGAGGATGCCAAGTTTCCGGTCAACCGAGGATGAGAGTTTATGCAGACCTTATGCACTGCCTGGTGTGGCAAAATGCCAAGGGGGCCAAAATTTGGGTCAGAGTTAGGGGATTTGTATGATTGTCTCAAGTGGAATGAGCTGATTTTTTTTTATTTTAGGATGGAAAAGCTTTGCCGATAATTGCTACGGGGAAAAGAGAGGTGATATAGTGAGTCCGAGAAATGAATTAGAAAAGACAACTCTACGGCGGGGTTGGGAATTGCAATTTCAGATTCCTTGGCATGATTTTGTCCTGGGTAGGGGGGAGGGGTATTTAAATTGTATTTTGGAAGGGATATGCTTCATCAAAATTTGAAAAGCTACCCAATCCAAATACCAATTTTCAAGATGATAAAGCGACTCATCCAAAACCAAGTCTCCCAAATTTTGAGTTTAATTTATTCAAAAATTGAATGTTTTTTGCCTAAATTTTGGCACAAATTGTGAAGAAAAACCTATTATTTGTGCCAATTGTCTTAAATTTTGGAAAATTTAGAAAACCCATGAAAATCACATTTTGCGATGAAAAAGGACCGACTGAAATACCAGAGAACTTGATTTTGCTACCCCTAATTTGCGACACTTCCCTATAACCCCTTTTATACTAAGTATACCCCCATGGGGATTTTGTATTTTGTCTGAAAGGATTTTGTCCTGAATTTGGGTCAGAGTTTGAGATTTTTAATAATTGTCTGAAGGTTTGCAAAAATGTGTTTTGAGATTGATACTGGATAGTGGAGTAAAAGCCGTGAATCTGGAATTGTAATTATTGACATGCAAGACTGGGGGCCAGGGGAATTGCAGATGTGATGTCCAGAAACTGATTATCAATTCTGGGGATATGTTTCGAGAAATAGTATCGCAATAATGTTGGCCTTGATTATGTATAAAGCAGCTTACTTCATGATTTTTTTAAACATGAAAAGAAAATTGATTTGATTTAGCCATTTTATTACAATATTTTATTGTTTTTTTTATTTGATGTAAAAAAATAAGTAATTTTGGATTAAGAAACCTGAACTATATGGCCTACCACAATTTTAATACAATTATTCCTTGAAATTTCAAGAATTTGACTAATTGAATTTAAAATTTGTAATCAAGTATACTAAAAAAATTAGTTCCCATTAATCAAGTTTTAATGTTCTTTAAAAAGCAAGGCTTATTTCCTTGATTTAAGAAATGAGTTTGAATTTGAAATTGTTAAATTCTTATTTAGATTTTGGATGAGATTAGTAAATTAACATAATTCCTAATCCTTTTTAAAGCTTTCAAAACATTCTGAATATAAGTAATCACAAACTAAAACAAAACCATTTTTGATTTCATACTAGTATTTCAAAATGATAATATCCCAGGTTTCATAAGCCAGTAATTAAAGTCGGTTCTGTTTCATAATAGAACAGTAATAATTGGCAATAATTCATGCCAATCTTCTTACTTCCATATCGCGAGATTGATATCATTAACATTTAACCGTCAACCAAGGTCTGAATAAGCGAAAGAATGGAATTAACCGGGAGATTTTATTCATATGGGACTCAAAACTAATTAAAATTGGTCGTCCAAACAAATTTCAGCTTGGGCATTTTATTAATGTCTCATGGATTTATAACCGATAGATTGGCCAAGTCTTGTTCCGTGTAAGCGTTGGGAGGAAAAGTTCAATTTGACGCAATTTAAGTGTTGTTTGGTAGCGACTGGTGATTTTTTGTAAGGTGTGGGGGTCAACGTTATTTATTTGATTTGTTATGTCATTTATATACCGATTTGTTATTATTATTTTTATTATTACAAAGCATTTATAAAGCACTCTACAAATAATAGAGTACTGAAAACATGAAAATACAACTGTAGTTTTAAAACTGTTAGTTTTATTCAGTTTCAGAGCATCGATTTGCTTAAGTTTGTTTGAATTATTGTGATTAGGTTAGGTTTAAATATTCATTTTCAGAATTTTCAGATTTGATATGCAGAACCTTTACTGTTATGTAATGGGATACATTGTTAATTGCATCAATTTGCATCAGTTTGCATCATTGCATGATTTTACATATTCTCGGATATGAGATTTTGTTTTTCAAGTTTTAAAATCAGTGAAAATAGTGATTAGACTTCATGTGTGGGTCACTCAGTACAAAATTCCCACTAATCCACTTGGAAACCTATTTGGGGGCACCCTTATCCCTGGGTCACATGTTTATGGGCTGCACAGCACCTGACCCTATCTTACTAATAACCACTGACCCAAACCTAACTCACTAACCATGACTTGACCTTAACTCACTAACCATGACCTGACCCTAACTCACTAACCATGAGCCTACCCTAACCCTAAAATGACCTTAAACCCTAAACATAACCCTAACCCTATACTTTAGTCCCATTATGATTACAAAAAGAAATTAAGCCCCGGGTCCTTATCTTTGGCCATGTTACTCTCTTAAAATAAAAGAATGAATATGTTACTCATTCTTAGAGTAATTTTACTTGAAGAGAATTCACTCTTCAACGAGTTACACTTCTCTCTTTGTAAAGAGTTAAAATTTCACTCTTTTTATAGATGGTCACTCATGACACCTAAAAAGAGTGGAGTACTTGTTATCTACTCATAGTAGGTAACAAAAATCACTTCACAGTAGCATGCATTTGCAGTGCCAAGGGAGGGAGTGTATTTTCTCCCAGTCACAAGCCTTGCTGCCCCACCCCCTCCCATATCAGTTACTGACACAAATTTCACTCTAAAATTCACCTTGTTTTTGATAATTTTAATGTCAAATCTCAAAAATTTGTTTGACTTTCAAGATTTTATGTCAATTTTTAGTTGAAATCAGCACATTTTCATGCAAATTTCATGATTTTTATATTATCATCTGACATTTAGTCCGTGTGCTAAACATGCATTGAAAATAATTTCTCAATTTTTCATTGTCTAATGAGTAAAACAGTCTTGCAGTTTGCCCCCAGTTTTCCCCTCATTTTTAAAATCCTGGTGCTGCTACTGCTTCCATGTTAAATTCATTTTATTGTATTTTCTTAAAACTAGTAGAGTTTCTGAAATTGAATTGCACTAAGGTTACTGTTTATATTTGATGATAACTCCCTAATTATCAAAATATATCTTTGGCCCTTGCGTAATAGTCGAATGTAAATGTGAAAAAAGTCACCTGATTTTCAACAGAATATCTCCACTAATCACGTAACATGTGTCCAAAGTTCATCCCTTCAAGGACCTAAAAAAGTACAAACCCTGGCAATTTACATATTTGTATAAAGATTTAAGTACAATTTTATCAGTAGGAAATATCATTAAATCCAACCAATAAATAACGGAGTTGTGGACATTTATCAAATCATCCCAAACCTAGCCAAGTCTTCATTCTATTCTATGGCAAAGTTACAAAATATTCATGTTTCTTGTCCTTTTGAAGATTCTTTTTATTCTTTCTTTTTTTTTTTTTGGGGGGGGGGGGTTGAAGGGGCAATTTTCATTAAAATAAAATGAAATAAACATACCTCTTCATTTTTGTTGGATAGCATTTTGCATGCTGAAAACACCAAATGTGATAGTCCATCTCAAAGGAGCCGTAAATGCAGCAAACTTCATTTGCGCTATATACGACAATACATGTGAAGGTCATAATTTGCCGAAGTTGTTTTTTTGACATATTCACAATCCTTGTGCTTATTTCAAACACCAGCAAAGTTTCATTTTAAGAAAATGATAGGAAATGTGAAATATATCTGTGGGTTTTGAAGACAATCAATAGACAATATAGCTCTTAACTGGTCTTTGAACATGTTTATCTTATAGCTTGGTCACAATAATCGTACCAACAGCTTACGAGCAGTGTTTAGTCCATCTAATAGGACCACGCGACTCCCTCTCTGCTCGCTTTACTCACTACTCGTGGTCCTTTAAACGGACTAAACCCTGCTCGTAAGCTGTTTGTACGATTATTGTGACTAAGCTCTTAGTTATGCTATTTACTCCCTGACAACCTTTGACGGACCATAACTTGACTTCTGGAAATTGTGTGAAGTTAATTAAGGTGTCATTTTAATCCTTGGATGGACGGTCAATAAGATTATTTTAAGGTAGATTACCAATAGAGAATAAAAATAAAGACTGTATCTTCTTTTTCAAAAACTAGACGAGAAACATAAAACTAATTTTCCATGGCCTTCTAGCTTAGATAACATATGACTGATACCACATACTTTGGCTAGAGCTTGAATTTACATATTTTCATCAAGAGCCTCTACTCGGACTAGTAATATTTGATTGATTTCCGTCAATTGCAGTTTATTCCATGGTTACCATGGCAACAAATGACAAGCGTAATATGCTCAGGCTAGCCCCCAAAATTGGAGGGATTATATTACTTACATTGGGCATCGTTATAGATTTTTTTACCCCATTTTATGCCTCATATAGTCATGTGAATAATTCAACATTTTCTTGGGGCCTCTCATGGTTTAGTGTAAGATGAATCAAATTTGATGGTGAAGATGATCAAATTGGTCGTGCACTGGACAATTTTAATAGGCCTGAACTTTGGGCTGTTACAAGATTATATACTGTCTGGCATTTTGGGTTTTATTAGTTTATATTGATAGTATATCTACTTAATGCGATGTATCTTGTTGTGTTTGGCTATTGCTGTTTTGTTAATGTATAACATAACAAATTTTCAAATATCTGTGTTACATAGTTTAATTAAAGTTGTTATAATGCCCTATTGAGTTTTATGTTATCTGAGTGATGTGATGGTCACATAGCAACTGGCCACCAACCAATGTCTGTCAATCGGAAGAAAGTTCGACACCGAAATATCGGCATGACATTGGTATGACATCTTTGAATTCTTGTATTGCCCTGTCGGTCACCGGTCGGCCGCTGGTTGTTATTGGACCCTAAATAAAGACATTGTTAACAAGCCGCAAGGTTTTATCTCAGAGTTATGTTCCTGATGCCTTTGGAGTCTCTTCACCTCACAAACACCGCCCGGTCTCTGGGCGGGTGTCCGCCCAGTCACCAGTCGATGTCCGGTCGGTGTCTGAATTTCTACCTGGTATGATGCTGTAAACACATCGTTACCTCTCGCAAGCTTATGTGACCAGGGTATCAATGGTGCATACTGGATAAAACTTTGTGTGAAAAACTTTGTGTGCAAGTGGTGCACAGGCTTAAGAGACACATACTCTCATATTTTCTGTAGAAAAAGAGAATTTATACTCTTATTTCTTTAGAGTGAACATTATTTCAACATAGTTTGACCAGATCACTTCAGCAAAATGTAATAAGTGTGAAAATTTTATAGGGGTTAATCACCAATTTTATTTTAGAAAGTGGAGGATGATCTGAAAAAATGTGTTCGGAATACACACATTTACATTTTGAAGAGCCAAAAAAACCCATCAGAAATATCCTAAAGTTATATATCAATACACTGGAAGCATTACAAAGTGAATGATTGAATTGACATCCCTCCTACCCTTGGATCAGTTGCGTAGGCATTTTTGTTCCATCCCCCATTTCTCTGTTGTTTCCTCTTCCTTGAGTTACAACCATAGTTAGAGTGGAGATACCAGAATCGCCACCGTTTTTATTCTGGCATGGGGATCAAATTGGGGTTACTATTTGCGTCTTTGCCGATGATGCATTGTATCTTGTTATAAAGCAAAAAAATTGAAAACAAGCTTAACTCACTTTGCATACAGATTGGCATGTCATTTGCGTGGTTTGTCTCTTTGTGCAAGAAGTCTTGATACCTGGAGTTGAATTTTTGTGGGAACAGAGTGTACTTGAATACCCTTAATTTGAGCTCCACAATTGACAACGCCATTACATGAAGTCTGGTATCTCCCCTCTCTATATCTATGGTTGTAACAGTAATGACTGGAATGTTAGAATTGTTTGATTCAGTGGTGTTCTTTAGATGACATCTAATTGCCCTACAACTTATCTTGATGTGCTACATATGTTGGGAAATAGCATTAACAGTTCAGAAATTCTATGAATTTAATTACCACTCTTTGGGATGTTGACTTTCAAAGTTATGGTGATTCAATGTCTCTTGTAAATTGTTCTTGTTTTCTTTATTCATCACTTTTACCTTTTATTTTATCCAAAACATAAGAGGTAATACCTAACCGTACTCTGGCAATGGAAGGATACTTTGACAGAGAACTGCAACTACTTGGCAGTAAAGCGCTATTGCTTTCGTACGCATAATTTGACGGAAAATTTAAGATGCTTATTGCCTTGTACCCAACCAGTTTGCAGAACTGGCTCACTATGCACCCATGCAGCGTTGTTTACATACATACATACATACATATAGTACTTATAATGCGCCTTATCAAAAATATTCAAAGCGCATGACAATATAACTTACAACTACAAACAAAAAATAATTTCAATCTTAAACTACAGGTAAAAACAAAAAGGCATCCTCAAAACCAGAAAAGTCAATCATGAGGAAACAAATGAGATTTAAGAAGAGACTTGAAACCAGTGAGCGTGGATGCTTCCCGAATATGCTGTGGGAGATTGTTCCATAAACGGGGACCGACAACTGAAAATGACTGGTCCCCAAAGCTGCGTTTTGTATGTGGTACATTTAGTCTTGTCTTATCACGTGAAGAGCGAAGCAGGCGAGGTCCAGTATTTATGGCAGAAAGTAGGCAGATGTCATCACGCAAATATATGGGAGCAGTGTTATTGATACAATTGAATATGTGTGTGAGCAGTTTAAAGTTTATGCGTTCCTTTACTGGTAACCAGTGCAGTTCAGATCGGTATGAGGAAACATGATCGCGGCGCTTTAGACCAAAAATGAGACGGATAGCACGGTTTTGTATGCGTTGAAGCTTAGTAAAATTAGAGTCTGTAGTTCCAACCAAAAGTGAGTTTCCATAGTCTAATCGCGAGATGACAAGAGCGCGGATGATATGATTGCAAGAGTCATTGTCAAGATATCTTCTAATTCGTGATATATTCCGTAATTGAAAAATTAATGTTCTACACAAGTGAGTGACATGAGAGTTCATTGATAAAGTGGAATCCATATGTATTCCCAAGTTGCGGACCGAAGATGAATTTTTAATCGTCACATTTCCGACTATAAGATGATCAGTAGAGTACTGATCATCTTATAGTACTGTTTCAGTCATGGTGCAATCTTCTAACTCACTTGAAACTTTAAAGTGCAAAATGGTCTTGTTTCTTATCTATATTTTGTTTTTATCTATACATACTTTTAAGATGGGTTTCACATGCATAGGAAACAGTAGGTCTCCAGTTCGAATCTTGGACAAAATATGTATTTTCCACCCTTTTTTCGAGGAACAATAGGTTTGAAACAGAAAAAGTTAAGAAATCTGTTAAGGTTAAATGCCTAGAGGGTCAACGGAAAACATACTGTACCACAAGGACTATCTTTGTTTCAGAAATTGCATAAATTAGTCATGGTATATCTAAAATATATTTTGATCCGTGGTTTAAATTTGATTGAATAATAAGAGGTTTTTGGTGATCAAGCTGTTATTTTAACCAATCTTTTCCAATGAATGAAATAACTGGAAGCTTACAGCATCATACAGGTGCAAATTAAAACCATTTATTTCCGTCAGAAATAAATCAAAGAGACGTGTGATTTCAGGCAATTTTTGACGAAAATCCATCATTCCTCTTCTGTGTTTGATGGTATATTTTTCATCACACAATCTTGTGTTTTGTCCAATTTTCAGATTGAATTTATCACTGGGGAAGGGGGTCGGGGGATTGTTTTAGTTGGGGAGGGGGCATATTTATTGAAGATATTCTGTTTTAGGGTCTTTGAATTTAAATCTATGTCTAATCTTGGGGGGTACTAGGGTATCAAGGTGCTTGCAGCATTGTGTTTTAAAATCGCTGAAATCTTTAAAAAAAAAATCAGATTTTGCACAATTTTCAAGAAAATGTTGCGTCTTACATCCCATATGATGCGTTAAGACTCCAGCGATTTTATTGCTCGATACGCAGTCTTGAAATTTCAGTGCAAACTTCTGTGTAAAGACTGCGTAATCGCTGGACTCTGAATGCACCAATAGAAAACTACAACCAAATTTCAAGATTGTAAAGAATACAAACTCGTTAACTTTTAATTCTAATAATTTGAGACATGTGTTAATTAAATCTTATTCGACATTTCGAAATTTTAAAAAGCAATTTTTGACCAAAAATCCAAATTTATGACCTTAAAAATTTGGAAAATAGCTTGAGTTTCATGGTTTGTTCCATTATATTTTCTGTCACTATTATGTTGGGTATCACTGTGCTCAATGCAGAAAAAAATAACACCTCATGTTGGAGTACCCCTTTCCCCCCAGATTTATCATGAATGCGATATCTAGGGGCAAACTGGTTATGTATTTATGTTCAGAGGATATTGGAGCAATGAAAATCACACTAGTAGTCAAATCATACAGCCGCACATTATGTTGTGTCATTGAACTTGAGGAGGCAAAATCAAATAATTACAGGCGGGCGGGATGGGAATTTGTGACGAGAGCAGCCAAACCTCCCTCTACATTAATCACGATTCCTGTCATCAGTTTTGAAAGAATTGACTGCAAGTTGCAAGGGATGAATATAATTTAAAAATATAGAGATCAAAATGTGGGCTAGCTATATATGCCGTGCACGGGGAACATTGTCATGTGTCAATGATGTTATGGGAGCATGTTGGACATAAAATATCAGTAAAGTGTCATCTTTATGTATTATAGTTTGTTCAAGATTACTTGGAATGGGGGTGGTGGATGGGCATTTCAGGGGTCTTGGGGACCATTGACAATAAATAAAGATATCAAAATGTGGACAAGCTATATATGCCATGCACGTTGAACATTGTCATGTGTCATCATGATGTTATAGGAGTATGTTGGACATATAATATCAGGGAGGTGTCATCTTTGTGTATTATAGTGTGTTCAAGATTACTTGAAACCAGGGGTCTTGGAGATCAATGACAATAAATAAAGAGATCCAAAATGTGGGCTAGGTATATGTCATGCAGGGGGAACATTGTCAATACCAGTGAGGTGTCATCTTTATGTATTATAGCATGTTCAAGTTGACTTGAAACTGGGGATAGTATTTTAGGGTGTCTTGGGAAGCATTGACAATATTAAATAGAGAGATCCAAAATGTGGGCTAGCTATATATGCCGTGCACGGGGAACATTGTCATGTGTCAATGATGTTATAGGAGCATGTTGGACATATAATATCTGTAAAGTGTCATCTCTGTATTATAGTGTGTTCGAGATTACTTGAAACCAGGGTAGCGTTTTAGGCGTCTTGGGGATCATTGACAATAAATAAAGAGATCCAAAATGTGGGCTAGGTATATGTCATGCAGGGGGAACATTGTCAATACCAGTGAGGTGTCATCTTTATGTATTATAGCATGTTCAAGTTGACTTGAAACTGGGATTAATAGAACCCTTGCTTTTTAGGGTGACAAACCAATATGAGGGATATAACTACTAAGTCCAGTGATCTAGAAAGCAACTTTACTACCTACCCCAATTTTTTTTTCGGGGTAAGATCAGTGGACTATAGGGTTTTCTAGTAGTCAGTGGATGGATTATAATGTGATGGTGGATTTGCATTGCGGATAGTATCACCGAAAAATAAAGATCCTATGGATTCTTATAATTTTCTTTTTTTTTTGCTGCCTATTTTCACAAGTTTCTCGAAAGTGTTCTGTTGCAAAGTCCCCTTTTTGGGACGAGCCGTCCATTTGCCGTGCACAGGGAACTCATGTCCCCTTGTTGTTATAGGAGCATGTTGGACATAATATCAGCGCGGTGTCATCTCTATGTGTTATAGTAGGTTCAAGTTGACTTGAAACCAGGGGTAGTGATTATAAGAATGTGGGGTCCATTGATTTTAGAACATCAATTATAAATAGCATGAAATAGAATATTTGGCATTCAGTTTGAATCTTGTAAACGGTAAATGTTTGTGAAACGGACTTATGATTGTTTGTAATTTCATGATAAAATTTAATTTAGTTTCTTTTTTTTTTTCATTTAATTTCATTTGGTTGTTCTTCACAAAGAGTTGCATTCGTAAAATTTAATTCTTACGAATGGTTTTGAATACTTACGAACATTCATAACTCTTTGTAAAGAACATCCATGATTTGGATAGGAATTTTAAGTAAATGTAAACATGATACAGGCAATTATGTTAGTAGCTTGACGGTTATAATAAGTGGAGCCTGACTCAATATCTTATACAGAAAGAATATGAATTTGGAAGTACAGAAATAAATACATAAATACTGGGGATTTATAGTGCACTATGCCTCTCAGATTTGTAATTCTACATGGTCTCTGCACACTTTACAGGTGTTCTCTGACCACTGTGGCCCAAGTAAGTTCCATTCGAGACTGAGGCAACCTCTAGGGTAACTGAACCTTGATCAGCCTACATATGCACCATTGCTTCACGGATCAGCTTCCGAGTTTCGTAGGGTTTCCACGAGACAATTAGCAGTTAGTTCCTTGTCCAGGGGAATTTCAAGCACTCTCAACTTGTTGGCACCAGCGGGGTTCGAACTCTGGACTTTCCACACTGCAAGCGAGCGCCTTATCGTTTGAGCTAACTTGGACTGCTTGGAATAGAATACAAAGGCTAACCCTTTCACTAAAGTTTTTACTTTTTGCAACATAATGGCTCACAAACAGTTTTTTCTACTACCAATCAGCAAAATTCAACTTTTAATAATAGAATGTAATATTGTTTGAAATAATTACTCGATTCTAAAATTAATTAACTCTAACCAGCACTCAGAAACCATCCCTTAATTGGCAGTGATATTGCATAATATAACACAGCTTTAATTGGTAAAAATGACATGCCAAATGGCAATTCTCAGGCACTATGGTAACCCAGAATAGACACAAACCTACCCATAAACCAAACATGCTCAATTTCATAACAGAACCTGGCGAAAAATAACCAGTTGCCATGGCAACATAACACAAACAAAAATTGTCTGATATTGCCATGCTTACTGTAGGTATGGTACTCAGTGACTTTTTTCTCAATTCAACAGATCCCATGGATGCATTTGCCCGGTTTGGAGGGGTGCTCCTTAGTATAAAAATGGTAAAAGGGATGTGATGCAAATTCGGGTAACAAAATCAGGCTCTCTTGTATCCCGATGTCTTGTATTTCGTCTCTTTTTTGAGATTTTCAAAAATTTGCACTACAAAGCACATTTTTTGACATTTTTATCACAAAACCTTAGAAAATCTGTAAGAAATCTTCAAAAACTTCTGAAAAATAGTATTGATTTGGGTGAAAATTGCAATTTCTGATTAAATTTGACCCAAAATTGTGGGATTTTTTACGGGTTTCTTCTTCTTGTAAATTGGTACATGTGTTGGTACTTAAAATTTCCCATAGGCATGTCCCTACCCAACCAAACTTTGGTATCCCCCTCCCCCAATGGATTTGTTTACTCAAAAATGAATGCTTGCCTAATGTGAAATATTTTGATTTTAATATTTTTATATTTGTTTAAACTTCTTTGTTGAATGAAAACTGGGATGGCA
>JXSR01S064469.1:0-10683 GCA_000969725.1 Ophiothrix spiculata
AAATATATTGAGTCACATGTGCTTAATTAAAAAAAAATATCAGAGAAACAAATTGTTTCTATTTTTAAGTGTCTGTACCGTAAAATAAAGCTAGCTTGTTTAAGCGTAATAAATCAAAATTAGCAAAAAAACGTATTTGACTCGTTACCAAGCAGCATCTGAGGTAAAAATAAGGTAATAAGGTAAGACAATTCAATTTTGGGGAGCTACTAGTACTTGGGATCGTGTTAACTGATTGGAATTATGTTAACTGATCATAATCGTCATTGGTTTTAAACAGACCAAATTGAGGTATTTTTTCTTGAACTTGAATTTTACGATAAAAAATAAACCAATTGAGACTTTGAGCTAGTAGCATAAAGGGCCCAAACATGTATGTGCTAAGCAAAACAAATTTTGAAAATTAAAAAAAAATCACAACTTAAGGGTTCAGCAAGACTCATTAGTGAACAATGATCATCTTCCATTTTTATATTTGAAACGTAGCTATACTTATTTATACTACACGTGTTTACTTGAGAACAGTGCACATAAGGTTTGACTTAACAACACAATTTGTTAATATACCACGAGTATTTGGCATGTACATATCTTCATTCTAAGAGGCCCCATTGGCTTTGGCTTCGAGAGTAAAAAGCATTCTTGGCAAAAATGATTGACATGTCTCGTTAGATATCTTTGGAAGAAAATATAGGTATTAAAAATATTCGTACACTATATAATAAATATAAAAGGTTATTCCAAAACATAGAAGCACTGACCCTAAAGAAGGAATACGATTCCTAGAAGTGTAATAACATTTTGGAATAATATCAATAATTACCACAATTATCGACCATTTGGTATAATGATGGTAAGGTATACCTTAAATACCAAAATAGGTAAAATGTCATTGCTATCGAATAAAAAGGAAATATCTTTAAAATGGTTAATCATTAGACCTAGGTATTGAAATTCTGAATGTTTAAAAAAAAAGAAGACAAAAACCTCATGCCTTCCTTGGGGTGAACCACTAGATTTTGGATTAACCTACTAATGAAAAAGTTATAAAAAACTTCGAAGTAAATGATAGAAATAAATGAATTTATATCTGTATTTACATTCAAGTACTTTTGTATCCATACTAAGTGAACATATTGTAAAATCATAACCACTCTGGTCCAACTGGCAATAAGATAAAGGTTGCCTGATACGGCAGCATCTTTCCCAATAGGGCTAGCATCATGCCCAGAATGCACGGTTTTCTAAATTCAAATTTAAATTTAAAAAATGGGTTTTTACTGTAAAACAGTTAAAAACTTTCTGATAGTGGAGATTTGCTGAAAGAAATAGCAAACATGGTAAACAAGCTCTAATATAAAAGTATATCTCAAATTACACTTATTTTATTTGTACATTGCATTACGGGTATTCGTGCTTGCCAGATTGGAGAAGGTCATACCGTATCAGGAAACCATCCCTAAGTAGGCAGTTCGACCGGTTCTTATCTTCTGTAAACAATGCTGCTTTAAGATTATAAGCATAAATTGCCACTTTTATTTATTAACCTATTTGCATTTTTAAGTCATAAATGCATTTTTCATTGTAAAGTTTCTGAGTAAATTGTAAGACGTCAAAGTAACTAAAATCAATTTTTACATAATAGAGTGCAAGCTCAAAAGGCAATACATAATGTTTTGGCATTTGCTTATGGAAAAAAAAAGTTCTTGAAATAACAAAATATAATAAATCAAAGAAACTTGGAAATGAACATTAACATATTCTAACTTTAACATTGATTTGAAGAAGTGTTTTTCTTTTTTTATATTACTTTGTTTAAAATGCACATAAAATATGTATACTTTCTTGTTTGAAAATATAAACAGACTAAACAAATTATATGGGCGGATTATTGTATTAAATTACCTTGGTTTATAGCTTATTTTACATGTTTCCTTTGTAATTGATGTATCGATATATATATTTAATGTGTCCAGGTACTTTATTTTTAACAGGTCAATCAATATGCGCAAGTAAAAACCATTTGTTCTTTTCAAGTTAAATGCAACCTGCTTTCTAGATTCCTGCAGATGCGAGCAAATACTTAATGTTCATTTAAAACTGATACAATGTGTTTATCAAACATATTGACATACAGCCTTCTTGTATGAATCATGAAAGTAGATTGAAATAAGAATATACGTACTTATATCTTAAGACAGTCAATATGCTATGATGCAAAGGGTCACGAAGGGTTTTACATCGGAAAAGCGAGACAATATACTGATTGTCTTTTGTAAATTGAGAAAACAAAATATTTTTTAATAATTTCTTTAGAGAAAATGTGTTTGATTTGCATTATATCATATCAACTGTCATTTGAAATCTGAGTTTACCATTATAGTTTCTTTAAAAGAATGATTGTAGTTTCCTTATATATTATATGTTTAATAGTTATAGTACTTGTATTATATCTTACGACATGCCATGATGTGATGGGCCACGAAGGGTTTTTCATTGGACAAGCGAGACAACATATTGATTGTCCTTTCGAGAAAAAAATGAATAACTTCTTTAGAGAAAATGTGTTTGATTTGCAAGATATCATGTCAACTGTCATTTGAATTCTTATTTTACCGTTATAGTTTCTTTAAAAGAATGATTGCAGTTTGTCCTTATATATTATATGTTAGATATTAATAGTTCATTATGCATATTCCAAATTCATGTGAAGGAATCGCTCAAAGTAGTTACATCATATTCCTTGGTACTTTCAAGTTTGAGATTTAAAATATAATTGTTCCAGTGTTTTAATACTTAAAATAAAAGCAGAAATGTAATAACAAGTTAATATTTGCGTCTTTTGCGCACACAACCAAAATTACCGTTAATTTGTTACAATTGTTAAACCATATGACACCAATAAACCATATTCTTAATAAGTGTACCAGGGGAAATGCAGCATGCTTTGAACGGCATCTTAAATATGACTAGTCATCATGTTCAGCTTCCCTTTCCTTCCGTTTCTGTGATGAAGTTAAAACACAGTTCCCGACGACTTTGCAACTTGTCAACAGTAATATACCTAATATAATAACAAGAACAACTGCTTTGACTACTGCAAAGGACTTTATTGGCCATGTGTAAGGTTCATCATCGACGCCAGAAAGTGTACTTGAGTCTACGCCTAGACTTTGATTTCCAAGAGTTTGATTTGCTTCATCTAAGTTCGAGGGCGTAGTTACTCGACTTACTAGTTCCATTACTTTGGCAGCTGTTGGGGAAGCATCGTATGGCTGAACATTGTCACTTAGACTTTCTTCAGGTGGTAAGTCTGCTCTTCGTAAGCGAACAAGTCGTTTAAGTAAATCATCCATTGCTGAAAGACGCCGGTAAATATTCCTATTCAGTTCAAGATCCGCAAAAGGGTAAGAACTGAGTTGAAATCAGCAATAATATCTTGTAAATTGCAGCACCCTTTCACGTTAACACATTAAAAAACACCAAATTTGACTTCAAGTATATTTTTGTCACGTATACTTGCTGCCTTAAAACTCCGTGCACTCCTGCTGTAAAAATCTGAATAACAAGTACGGCAGGAAATCTAGACAATCATCTCCAGAATATTTTAATCCTCTTAAACGTGTATGAAAACCACTTGAGTTCTACAACAGGAAGTAGCAAGCTTAGGTCGTGAGTGATACTGTCTGGTATGTGCGTTGCATTAAAGAGTATTGTCCCTGCAATGTATGTATTTATCCTTAACAGTTCAACATTCAATTAATCTTTGACGTAATATGGATTAATCCTTTTTTCTGTCATAAGTTTAAGTCATGAAAAAATGACAGGCATTTCATAGTATTCCCGATAAGAATATTAAGTGAATTTTGCGTCTTTGCTAGCAAGGCATAATGTATTGCGACTGGTCTCCTGAGCAAACAAGTAAGATCCGTAGTGTAACACAGATTATTAACGTATTGCATTAACGAAATTCTCTGCCCTCAATGATGGATGTTTATGCCGCCATTGTTTACCGATGCGATACCTGCAACAAGGATGAAACAATAAAGAAACAAATTCAATTATAATTGGGCAAGAAACATTAAAGAAAAGAGGGAAAACAAAAATAAACATATATGATAAATTGATTCAAAAAATTGCTCTTAAAATATTTATGATTACTTCTTTGTTTGATTTTAATGAAAATTATAATGTGTTTTCATGAAAATTAGAATGTTCTTCCGAAAAAAATAGACAGATAGTTGAACATAATGTTTCCAGTGCCACGTGAAGTGGATTTGAATATAGTTTATTTGGTATAACTCAGCTATAAATCAGCTATAAAACACAAGCATTAACTTGGCACTCTGGCATTAAATGATGGAGTAAATCTTGACATGTGCCATCTCAACTGCTTTTCGCACCATTTGATTTCCACTGAATTGTTGTTGTAAATCGCATTTGATATTAGTGTTTTACAGTTGATTGAACGGCATAAACAGATGCTATATTAGAATTGATGGATTCTAAATGATGCTTGGATGGATGATAAGGTATTTTGACGGAAAAGTCAATACATCCTTCAGAAAAAGCAACAATAGTAAGATTTTAGAATTTCTATACTTCGCTCTGACAATTGGCATTCTAATATTATGGTGTAGATTGTTTTCGCCAGGAAACCAGGGAGTTATATTATATAGCATTATATTATGTTATGTTATATTGTTATATACAATACACAGACGTTTCAGTAACAAATCAGTTAAAATACCAGATAATTGATATACAAATTGTATTTGAGTTTGGCATGTAATTTGGTAAAACAACGAAACGAAAAATGTATAGTGTTTCACAGTTAATAATTGCATCAAACAGTAGCTCAAAGACGATGCATATTTCTTGAACTTCAGATTTGGTTTTGAAATTAAATATTTTTAAGTTTTAAGTTGGACGTTGTTAATATATAATATATTCTATTTCAGATAAGCTTTCCAATAATTGTAAGTAACACCCTATTTTTTCGACAAATAAAATGTGTATTATTTTAAATAAATAATAAATAGAAATAAGATTTGTATTATTTTAAACAATTATAAACAGTTATATAAACCACAAAAACTCTGTTTTGTCAGTGAAAGGAGTCATTGTAATGCTTAAGTTTCTTAAAATTGTTGTATTGTTTAATGCTTTGATTGCAATAAACGCGTGATTTATTTCTAAAGGCGTCTAATTTTCTTGGAGAAGCTCTTTTGTCATAGTATAAAATAAACCAGTATATAATGAATCTTTACATCACCGATCATTGAACAACGAGACAGTCTTTACCTACTGAATTATATATGAATGTCCCAGACAGAGCACATCAAAAGTCAAATCTGCTTAAGTCACGTACTTTAGACGAAGAAAACACAGTCACTGTTGCCTTGTTTGCGTTTCATCTGCAGCAAGAGAGAAATGAAAAAATAGTTTTTATGAAATGAAGGTATTTGTATCTGTTCTACCCTGCAGATGACATCTCAGTTACAGGATAATATCATCTCTCTTTATGTCAAAACGCCCAACATATCACTCACATCTAGTAACTGGTACCTTAATTACTTAGCGAAACCTAATATTTTCTCTATTTACATATCCCTTTTACATGACCTTGAAGGAAATTGTCTGGATAACCCAATGCAATTTTCGATTTAAAGAAGCATGGTTTGATTGCTTCAAGTTTTTTTCAAACTTTTTCAGATTATGGTACCAAAATATTTTTCATATTTTTCTCATAACTCATTTAAAATCCCATGGCTTAATTTTGTTACCATAACTATTTTTTACACAGTAACGTATAGGCGTCTGCAAAATACAAAATAGCCCATGACATCAACATTTGAAACTAAAACCTCTTTGGTGGCCATCTTTTATATGACACTGAAAGCTTATTTGTGAAAAACGGACCAAGCTCCTTTAAAAGGTGACAGTGGTATAGTATGATACATATTTCATTTGCTACTGACTGTCAAATTAAATTCATAATACTACACTATAATGTAATTTTATGTTCTGAGCACATACAGGCGCAATGTATTGACACATATATTACAATCTGAGGCATGTTTCTGGCACCTAATAATATTTGCTGACGCAGATATTTATTGACCTTCATTATCGTACACCAATTTTGAAACAATTATTGATATCAAGATTGCCTTTAGGTACGTTGTTGTTTAGTTGTGCAAATATTTTCAAAATGTATGTACAAGATTTACAGCTTGTCCCAAAATTAATGCAACGAACAAATAAAAAATATTTAAAAATAGTTGCCAGAAGGTTAAATCATAGTAATATGTGTTTTTCGAAAGTGGAGTAATTACTCTACAACATGCTTTTTGTCCCGTTTCATTTTACCACTCCAGTCCAAAGATATGAAAAAAGCCCTTTAAATTTACTTTGGTCCAATTTGTAAGTTTAGATTTCCAGCTAAAAAAATGCAACCTTGAAATGAAGAGAATTCTGCAACCAACTAGAGCACATTCAATCCAAACCAATCTTACATGATCTGTACCTAACATTAAGTGATATTTTAAGTTCATTTTTAACTTAAATAGGTCAACATTTTCAATTAAAGTACGGATCTTCCTGAAACTCTCATATTCCTTTAATATGTTTCTTCTCGTGAGACAAACGGGTAGTTTAGGATACAATTTCTACCAAAATAATCGTGAAAAAAAAGGATTCTAATGAAAGATGTCAACCAATGATAGGTCTTAAAACAAAACCGGCCACGGAAGAAAACTGAAGACAAAGGAGTTTAAGAACTCAAGCAAGTAAATGATTCACCTGGCCCGTCAAGGGGATACAACAGGTTTACTAAACCAGACGCAACAACCTGCTTAATTTCAGCAGATCATCATTATGATTAAATTGAGTCCTTATGTCATTGGTTTATGGGATGCTTCTCCTAATCATGTGATTTAGCAATAAATGTGCAAAGTTAGTTGCGTTTTTATTGGGACACTCTGTATGTTATTTTGCAATAAGAAAAGAGTTGCGTTATTCATATACATAACTAATTATATTGCTGTAAAATGATACAGACAATATATTTACGTACACATTAGCATTACGTAAAGCTCTTTACGTTGAGACTGAGCCTAAGGTGAAGCAAAATACAAAAATCAAAATATTCGATACATCAGTTAGCTGCAGCAAAATATAGGCTGATCTTTACACATTTATGTAAAATTTCATATGAACGTGGACTATGAAGGAATTATTTAAAGGTTAATCAATTAATAAACAATAATTTGGAATTTTGGAATACGATTTGTTTTGATCATTAACGGTGAGAGGTTATTTATACAATATTATGAGGTAACGGTTTCAAGATACAAGCTAATTCTAATGTCAGAAAAACTGCGACCAAAACACTTTATCAACCAAACGGATCTAAACCACAACTTTAGTGCTTTGAAATCGTTAAATGTTAAATTTACTTGCTTTTAAACAAAACACTGGTTGTTTGGTACTACATTAATAGGTGTCGTAAAAACCCAATACGGAAAAAGCTACTAAGAAAAAATATTTTTTTCACGAGGAAAATAATGATTTTTATCAAACAAAGACTCATCTCATAATCATGACATAGACAAAGTTCTTGTTGGAACGTCACATTGGAACATGGATAGCCATAAATCAACTTCATTAAATGCGACCAAAATAAGCCCAAACGTTTCCCGGCTCAGACGACT
The DNA here is from genome assembly GCA_000969725.1 of Ophiothrix spiculata. Taxonomy (NCBI): domain Eukaryota; kingdom Metazoa; phylum Echinodermata; class Ophiuroidea; order Amphilepidida; family Ophiotrichidae; genus Ophiothrix; species Ophiothrix spiculata. Next base: position 7,716 of record JXSR01S064469.1, read on the forward strand.
GAAGAGCAGTCGTGTCTGTGAATATTTTTGTCTTTTCTACAAGTTCAGCAATTTGTAAAGAAAAGAATATCGCTAATTTTGACAATAGTGACATTTTCCATAATATTACTGTATTGTCAACTGATTTTTGTTTGATGAGTTTCGTTTATATTAACTATGATTACTTGATTTTCATGAAGAGTTAGATTGCTTATCTAAGTATTCCCAAAACAGAAGAAGAAGAAAAAACATTGCCATTCTTTTTTTCCTCAAGAAATACTGTGACAAGACAAGCCAAATCAAGTCTAGTGGTACTTTTCAAAAAATCGTAATGATTGTATATTTTCATGAAGATAAATTACATATGATATTCACGAAAACGTTGAAAAATTCACAATTATCTTTTAAAAACGGTAAAGTACTAAAAAAGCAAAATGTGGACTTTAAGATGGTATCAATTATTGTGGTTTTATTATTTTATCTGTTGGAGTATTTTCTTAACTATAAAATGACACCTTACTTGATGAAATTGACCAAATCTACTGGGAATTCTTATTATTTTCTTTATTTTTTCAGCCTATTTTCACCTGTTTCTCGAGAAGTGTTCCCTTTTCGGGGAGATTCATCACATTTATCAAAAGCGTTCAAGTAACATAAGTAGGTCATCTATTATGAAAAAAGGGTAATTCACAGTAGTTAAATTTGTAATGGTAAAGATCTTAGTATTGCTTTTAAAGTAAGCAGAATAATGATATGTTATCAAAAAGCTACCCTACGTAAACGCATTAATAATAAGTGTACAATGTAAAGCTAAATGTCAATTATTCATACACAAACTGAGTTTTGATCCTTGGATTTACCTGGCGGATTCAACAAGCGATAGGTACACGATATGTTACATTAGATGTGGATTACAAATGGTTGCATTTTCCTGTTGAAATGGGAAATGAAATCCCTATGTAAGAATCAGATCACCTGTTGCACACTGAACAGATGGTGATTAGTTTATAGCATTTGCATTTGTTATGGTTATGATTTTCGTAAGATGCTTCAGTCGGACGCCAAACTAGAGTTTACAAAAATGTGGAAACATTGTGAAAGATATGCACAACCTTTTAAAACTGTAGCAAGATTTTGAAAACAACCAAGAAGCAAAGAGAGAAAGAAAGTGACTTGGACAACAGAGACTTCAGAAACTAATGATAGAAATAATTCTTCATATGAAACTATGAAAGCAGGTATATTGTCAACAACTACCAAATCATAATAAGTGATTTAAACCATTCATGCACATTGCATTTTATTATGTTATTCATTATTGCATGTCAAAAAATGACATTCTGCCGTCACGCTAGTGAAAAAGAACAACAGCTTTAATATAGATATATATATATATATATATATATATATACAGGGAGCTCGTTTTTGCCCCACAGCGGATACAATTACCTATTTCAGTTTGTCAGTGAATCTATTATTTCCCCCTTAATGACATCTCCACAGACTACTAAACGAAGTGATATAATAACGATTACATGCTAATTCTTCCTTAAAAAACGCACACACATAAAGATAATTACGTCTCCGGTGCATATTGATAATTAGAGCAGATGAAATGTCCATATCAGTCCGTTATTGTAACAGCAATGAAACCTAAGGTAGCTTTGAGGTGGCACTATGAAAGCGAGAGTTGCTAAAAGTATGCATTATGCAGAATACAAAACATGTTGATACGTACTATGTGTGTTTAATTTATCTATTTTGTTGGTTACTTTTAAATGTTTCAGACACCCAAACAATTTTGTTCATAGGATTTACGAAATAATTGTAATTGTAATAATAAAACTTAAAAAATCAAACATCTACCACATTACCTTAAACACACATTTCGCCTGATGTTGATTTGTAAACCATTCAACCATCATTGCTTTGATAGTTACAACTCATAACAAACCACTATCAGCCAAGATGAGTCTTTCAAAAATCATCTAAGTTGATATTTTATTTAAATTATCGCAATTTACGATAGCACATTTTACAGAACAGGTGCATTGTCGTTTTGACTAATTATCAAAATGGAAAATACTGGTAATTGTGCAATTTGACAACAATATTTCATCTTAGAAAGAGCTTTATTGCTAAACACGTAATCAAATTGAAATGGTGCCGCGTTGTTGCCTACTGCTATTTTGGCTTAGAATCAACCACTGGTGACAGAATATTTTTATTAAAAAATACTATTAACCTTCCAATTAGGATTAGAACATTTAAGAATTACCCCCAAAGATCATTAATCGTGACTAATTCTTAAAGGTTAAGATTTTAATTTCATTGAATTGAAATCCACCATTAACTCAATTAAAGCATAATTAGGTCATACCCAAGCAAAATAAAAGAGGCAATCACCTACGTCTTGGATCTTTATTTTATGCAAATTGTTGAGAAACGCTTTTAAATAGGCAATGTTCCATTTGTTTTTTAAATCAGACAAAAATTATCACAGCAATCTCAAGCTATCTTCATTTTAGTATAGTACATGTTTTTCATTTCTTTCCACGAACTCACTATATTCACAAAACATACAGAATGGTGATATTACATTATTGATTCCATCTAGATGAAGAATGCAGCAAAAAATTCACCCGTGATCGTATTTTAAAGCTCTTCTTATTAAATTAATGTTTGCTTCAGTCTTAACCTTTCTCCTTTGTCCAAAAGTTTGTCTTTGCCGAACATAGTATATTAAAGTTTAAGCTCTTAAATAAATCATATATTCTAAACTGCTATTCATGTCATTCAATTATCCAAACTGGCATTAATTTATTATTCAATCATTGCAAATAAAGCAATAAACAACATAACCTTATTTTACTTGTATATCATTGCATTTTATAAACAACTATTTATTAAATACATTTTAATATTATCAAGATACCTATATTTAAGTGTATATTTCTTCTTGCGTGATATCAGAATTGTGTTGGTTGTA
>JXSR01S064469.1:70311-84723 GCA_000969725.1 Ophiothrix spiculata
AATGGCTTTTTAATGCTTCAGTACTTCGCACTTGATATGAAGATATTAATGAATACATTCAAAAACCCATTCATATAACTGAAATTTAAAAGACACCGGCGTGAAACATGATTAATTATGTATGAAGATGGCACGAAAAATAAATGTAGATAAATTTAGCATTCAATGTGTTTCATGTTTACATGGTTAGTAAATCGCCATGAATATGTTCAACATACATAAACTACCGATAAATTCTGATTTTTTATAGTTTAAATACATATCACTCTTTGTGTCAGTCAGACTACACTTCCCGGTATGAGGGTTCTTGTACAAACAGTCTATTGCATTTCAGAATAATACTTTTGTGCCATAACATGTTATGAATCTTATTAAAAGACACGGATAACCGTATACTATGGGATTCAGAGTATTGACATTAAAATGAATGTACGTTGAGCAAATAATATTCCTAATGAAGCTTCGACTCCATAATTAAATGAGTATTTGAATTTAATTACATAGTCAATCTAAGGGGAGTAGGTTTGTGCCTTTTTTATTCTACTCCTAAAAAATATGCCATGTGTAGGCAAAAATCGCCCTCTTGATTCTTTTCCCGTCATTATCTCTATGTGTAAATGCATGTAAATATCATTGGTTTAAAAAGAAGAGTTTAAACTTAACCAACTATCAATGGAGAGATGATGTAAGTCAATAGAGAAACTGCTTGCTGAATAACTTTGCGCAAGAGATGCCTTGTCAAAAATACACAAAGGAAACGATTCAAACCCGCCCTAGAAAGAAATTGAGATTATTCCAGCACATCATTCCTGAGCTGCACATTTGAAATACAATTCTAGTGAAGTTTTAGTACAATTATAGAACATTTTTTTAATACTCGAATTGTACTAACATTGTACTAGAATTGTATTCCAAATATGCAGCTCAGGAATATTGTACTAGAAATTTATTCGATTTTACCAGGGCGGAGACTACTGACGAGGACAGACGCATCCTTTCGGCAATAAACACTTAAACATCGTATTGGTTTTTCACTAAAATATTTTGGTGAGGCTGATGCTGGAATTTCTATTCAGTGATCTAAAAATGTTATATCTCAGTAATGGAAAACCGAAGAATAATGATTATAAAAGCACTTGATTAAAGAATCAAGAAGCAACGTGTTGCAACCAGTCACTCCAGATTTATTGCAACCAATACACTAACCCTGAAAGTATTTATTATTCAGCCAAATCCCCTATTCGGTCTTGATCGCTATTATAATTGCACCTTCTGTTATCGAAAGAAAGGTTTTCTTTAAAACACGGAGGCGCGGACATATCCAATTTGTGCAAGTACTTTACTTGAGTGTGAATTCAAAGAGCACAGAGAAGTGAAGAAATTAGAATAGATTAATGTGCCTCTAAGCTTTTTTTAATATATTAAGCAACTGGTCATGAATGTATTTCAACAGATAGGCCCCGTAATCCTTGTTTTCATTTTTACTCAAATCTTTTGAATGGAAGTGTGAAGTCATATCAAATTTTAACTCCACAATCCAGATGAACTTATTAAAATATAAGCTTTGCAGTTTGTATTAATATTCTAATTAGATACGCTTGATTAACGGATGCATTGAAAGTTTTTTAGCGAATATCTGGTTTTTTTTTAAAGAAACCAAAATTTAATAGTAAGGGGTTTCTAAAGTTCAAAATTAAGCATTAACAAATCGAAAAAATACGATCTTGAAATCAACGGTACCACATTAATCTCCTCTCTGCCAAATGCAGATTAATTCCTTTCATGCTACTTGATAAAGTGATTTTTCCAAAGTGTTGACATTACCTCTTTGATGAGCTCGTTCGCTAGGTCAACTAGAGTCTTCAGCAGTTGATACGGCTGTGATGTCTCCCTTTTTTTCCGACTGGAAACACTGCTGTATGACGTCATAGATGTTTTTATGACGTCGTAAAGTTATGCTGCGCCCCCTTGGGCTGAAGCAGATTGTCCAATATAGGACCTAAAATTGGTGGCAATTTAATAGGTTTTTGCTATTTCTTCATAGTAAACGTTATTTTTGAAGAGAAATGTCAATATACAAAACTTGTAGCTTATTTTTTTACTTAAGTTAGACCATGAACTTTTAAATACCCGTTGTATGTGTTGCGTGCGATCGACAGACATGGGCCGGCGTGAAACACGTGTCACATGTGCCGTTATGGAATATTTTGTGAATTGTCTTTAATGACGGAAACTGACGGAAACTTTTGAGGTTACCAATGTAAAAGTGCAATGTTGGGAGGCAAGAAGACAACAAATTACTAGTAGCCAAAAAGTAGATATACTGTATTTGTTTGTTGAGTTGTTGAAATATGGCTATTTAAAATATATATTTTTTAATTAATTTAACAGCACAGCACATTTGTCCATGTTTTATGATCGTACGCAACATGCGTACCAAGGCTGAGCACAATACGCTGGCTAAGAAGAGTGATAAAAACATTAATCACCAGTTTACAATAATATTTGATGTATTTCACAACCAAATTTACAATCTGAAATACGTCCAATATTCGGCACATCAGTTAAGAAAAACATATCCGTAGCCATTTGGAAGTCAAGGTCACTCACTTATATCATATCGAACCAGTGATTGTCGAATCGGGATAATAATTGCATATGGAAAAGTCTGGGCTTACAGTTGGTAAGGCCACACTCTTCTTTCAGGAAAAATTGGTGTTTACCTTAATGTGTTTATATATAACTCTGTGTACACTTGTTCTGTAACCGTAATAAACACACTTATATTTTAATCAGCAGCTTTAGTGAAAATGGTAAAGCTTCGTCTATACTTTAGACGCACACTGCAGGTGTAAGGATTACCAAAGACTGATACCATCAATAAAAAGAGGTGTTAAGAACAGGTCACTTATTTTAGACTACTATTATTAGTTCAGGATATCTTATATATTTAAAAGCTTTGCGCATCTGAGCATAATTTACAGCTTGCAGACATCATAACAACAGCTGGTAAAGCAAACTTGATTATTCCTCTATCATGTCTATTGTCTAATCCCAACACTCATTGCAAACTTCTCTTCCATCGTCTTATGGCTTTTTTTTTATTTAAAAGAGAAAATAAACGCTTATTGGTTAAAGATAATATATGTTAATATAACCTTCTTTATTGCTATTAATTGATTGATTACGTGCTTTATACGATTCCGATATTATTCAAAGTCTAAAATATTATGATATTTCTTTATTATAAAATGAAAATATAAATGGGATAAAATCAAGGTCATTGTTTAATTCGGATAGCCTTTCTTCCAAACTGTTTTATAAAAGTCATTTTTATCAATATTAACAAAACAAGATGACTCTATTACATCGATTTGCTTAAACTGTTGTATTATTCAAATTCAATAAGTATATTACAGAATGTTATTCAATGTCATTCAAATATATCAAATAGGATATTAAATTCATATCAATGAACATCAGTTTGTTATTTGAAACAACGTATTTATTGTTCCGATGTTATATCTGACAGAGAGCGCTTTTAACGACACTTCCATGACCTTGGTATTTTGATACGATAAAAAGTAAATCGATTACTAGGATATTTGTTATGTCTGTTACCGATTGACTGAATTAACTTATGTTCGATTTAGTTATTTATGTATTTATTGGTTGAACTATCGCTTAATTATTTTCTATCGATTATACATTATACAGTTAGATAATCTTAAATCTGGAGTAACATATTGCTCTTCAGAACTTTTGTAACCTTTTCGTAAAAGATAAACGAACAGATCAAAAAATACAACAAACTAAACTATATTATTAAAACAGATCGAAAGAGTTAAACTTTTCATGGCAAAGTATAGACATGGGAACGTGACCATAACGAAGATTGACACAACTTTTATTAACGAAATCCATTGACAATTTTGTGTACATGTATAGACGCTTGCAATGGAAAATATATAAAAAAATTACCTTAAACAATATTGTTTTCATGTTTGTTGGTAGTGTGTAATTGTGATTTAAATACTACACGCAATAACCTAGTTAATATGAAAAACGATCGATAAAGATGTCTGCTAGCCTTCCTTTCAAGCGAAGCACAACACAATAATACTAAAGACCAATTCCCTTCCCTTGTTTTTTTAAGGCGAGTTTCCATACATGTCTATAACAAAATAGCTTAAGATATAACAAAATTCAGCATGTAATTTTAAAACAAAAATAAACAAAACATAGAAGATACATCCATCAAGTTCAAATCTCTTTAATACTTTATTAAGCTAGTATGTTATGTGTACGACATGTTTATTCTTCCCTTTGAAGACGATGGTTGAAATTACCTTTATTTTTTCACGTCAAATCGAAATACAAACATATTTATCAAATATGTTCAAAGGTTCCTATAACAAGACAAAGCAAACTTGAAAGTATATACACAGCACTTATGATTCAAATAATAAATATTTAAATAAATATGGACTAAGACGTTTTCATTTCAAAAACACATGTATGAAAGAACAGACACTAGTCTCCGTTATCAGTATAATTTTTTATGTTTTGTCAGACAGTTAAGACATATTGATTGATGACATGCATTTTGCTCTCAAGCTATCACACTGATAAAAGATTAACAACACTACTTTAACACGGTTGCAAGACATTGATGAAATTCATGTCCATTCGGAGATAATCCATAGATGTAATGTTGAACAAGTATGATGAATTATTCAATTAACTATTTATCGAAAATTTTAACTTCTTAAAAGCTTAGTCACACACCACGAAACGTACAAATAACGTACCAAAACCGTAAACTTTTTTAGTAATCCCTAAACATGTATTTCAATGACAGAAACGGTGTACGTTATACTTACGTTTGGGTTCTGTACGGTGGTGTTTGACGGAGCCCTTACGTTTAATATCTCATTACAACATTCAATACTCTATGTTAATGAAATCTGATTATCTGGGAAAAATGAAAAAAAATCGATATAAAAATTCTAAATATCGGATTTTCATCTGGTTTTTTGATGATGATAAAGGAAATGGTAGTACTAACAGGTTCTGTAAGTTTAAGCTTGTTAACATGCAGATATATTTCAAAATGGCGAATTTAATATGGGGGGTGGTTACCACCACCCCAACCCCCCCCCCTACCCACGGACTTTGACGGCTTATTACCCTTCCCCCACCTAAGGTGGTACCCCGACCTTTTTCATCAAAATGACCGCAAAGGATGTAAAACCAATTACTTAATGTCCAGGGTCACCCCCCCCCCCCCCTTAGGTGGAAGAGGGGTAAGATTCGTATCCCAGAAAAGTATTTAGCTAAACCACCTGTTCCTCGGTGGAGCGTCAAGTTTACTCCAAGTTTTTGCCTACTAACACATTTCAGAATATCAAAAATTATGACGTTCATATTAATAGAGTCTGTATTTTATGAGCCGTTACTAGTGATTTCACGTCCATGAGCAAGGTCAAAATTGCGTCAACAGACTACTTTGAAAAATTGACGCCTTTTTTCGCCGAAACTCACAATTTCATGATGTTCGAACAAACCGATTTTTTTCAAATTTTGACAGATTTTAAGGCGTGATTCTTTTTAATGAACTACATAATAGTATTGTATTAATATATGGTGTTGATTTTGATTGATAATGTAATAAAGCCGCGTTGTTTTGCTTGAAAAAAACTGACGTGAATTACAACCCTGAGATCTCTCCGTTTGAGCTCAGAATTGCATGTTTTTAATATATACATCATCTAGGTTTTGTCTAATATTAGCATTCGCATAATTTACTTGCAAATTGAGCATTCCATTGAAGCAAAAATCGCAATTGGGCAACTATTTCGTGACGTTTATGACCAAAATCAAGGGAAATTCCGGTTTTTATTGTTCATAGCTTACAAAATCTGTAAGTATTTATTCTTTTGCTGGTTGGACCAAGAAGTTGTTAACAATAGTCTCTTCGATCATACCTTACAAAAAATCTTCTGAAGTTGAAAAATTGACGCCATGCAACGTTCCGTGACGTTTGTGACATCAGAGAAAACTGGGTTCTTGCTCCATGACACCATATACGAAAAATTCTTTGAACTGTGACTGTTTTTTATTTCTCCTTTAGACAGAAGATAAAGAAAATACTTACGATTAACCTCTCATCTCCAAAAGCCAATTGCTGCAGGGGTTTTCCCTTGGTAAAATCTTTTATTATGCAATGTTTCGTGACGTTTGTGACATACAAATTATTACTGTAAATATTTTTAAATTACAGCCTCAGTATCAAAGTATTGATATGGATTGCGATAAAATACATGTAGAGGCCCTGTCCGTGAGGAGGGGACTCAACTGTGGTTTTCAAGAAAGCCAGACCCATTCATAGACGAAATCGACCAAATTTTGGTTCAAATTTATTGAAAAAAAAAGGAATTTTCTTAAAAAATGTGCGCTAATCTAGGGCAAATTTTCCAATTTTAGTTCAAAATTGGGAAAATCCCCAGATTTTACATCATTTTGGGTCAAATTTCAGAAAATATGAAAAAAAATTGATCCATCAAAATACCATATTTTGCAAAGAAAAAGGTCCCATTGCGATACCACCTAGCCTGATTTTGCTATCTTAACCCGTGATCAATTTTGTACAAAGTACCTCTTCCGGGGCCTTGTTAAAGGGACTAGCCTAGATTCCACTTAGAATTAAAAAATTTGAAATACTTTAAATAAAGCTTACAAGTGTAGTAAAATCTAAAAAAGTACAGAAATGAACACAGAAATGGCTCAAATTGACAGCGAATTGATTTGCAACATTAGAAACAAGATATTTTTAAAATTTGAAACAAGAAACACTTTTTCAACCATTTTTTGTCGCCGGTGACAAAAAATACAGCTGGTAAAAAATTTCATTTTTTCCTCTGTTACACAAATTCAGCGGAAACTACTGGTAGGATATGTAAGTGAAAAAATATATAGTCAGAAAATCAGCGGACAGGATCTAGGCCAGTCCCTTTAAGATTACTCTCCCCCCCCCCTTATATTTTTCTTCATTATAGCAACATGGTTAATATCTACTATTCTGAAAATATAAACATATTTGCGATCAAGCTTTATATTTCGTATTTTGTGTGTGTGGGGTACTCATCTTTCACTTTGGTATAAATATGTAGGTGTGCCGTGCACGAAGCTTAAAGAGCGGGGGCCAGGTATAGGCACCAAACATAGGGCTTAACTTGTTAAACAAAACCTGATTATTTGGAACAAATAGGGGCTTAAAATCTTCTTGTTTAAAGGGCTTTAAGAATAAAGTTACGGACAAATTTGAAGCTTTGGAATGTAAACTTAAAAATTATTCTAGAAAGACACATTCTGAAAATTCGTGATTATTGTTGAAAAGGGGTCTTACAGAACTTAATCATGCTGCAATATGGGTCATACGGAACTGCTGAGCTAGCGTGAAAAGGGGTCTTCAGGGCCACACATCCCTTTCCCTTACGGTGAGTACCCACTTCAACCTGTTTTGTAACGTTTTAATATTTAGAATGTGTAGGTAAAAAGGTAATTTCAACTTATGATATACACGTATGCCTATGTAACGTTTTCGTGACGTTTGTGACATATCATTTCTGCTGTACTAATTAACTAAAAAGATTATCAAATTTGATGAAACTTGGTATGGAATTTACCTAAAACATGCTATGGAAGCTCATTCTAACTGAACCCCCGGTATACATGAAAACAGAACTTGCAACGTTTTCGTGATGTTTGTGACATGACAAGGTGGTTAGCATGTTTGTGAATACCGTATGTGTTAATCAAGGATATATACTTATCATAATAAACTTTAACACAACAGATTCATTTAATACAGGTTATTAGAAAGGCTTCAACATTGGATAAAAACACTGAATTTAGCTATAATTTATTCATATATGCTTATGTCTTCAAAACAGATTGAAAACACAAATATCAGAAGGGAACTAAGGCTGATAATGAATGTTGTTTGGTCATAGAAAACAAAAATAATCATTAAAATCACCCGTAGCTTATTTCATTTGGGCCATATTTAGGACCTGTTTCTGAAGACTCGCCCCAAAGTGTAAAAGCCTTTAAACTTCTATTAGAAGGGATGCTATTTGTAGCAACATAAGTTTATAAAAAGTTTACGATTTAATAGAATAAGAGTGTGTCTTCCCTGTTTTGAAGCCATATTTCTTATTTAACTATTGGAATTTTAGAATCAAAAGGCAAAGTATAAAGTATTATCAAAATATATGATAAGTGTTTATGCTGAAAGTAAAATAAAGCTGCTATATTGTTAAAGGGCATCGATATCAACTGCAGGTTGCATATAGAGATAACAAAAGTCGATTAGTCCCGAGTATGAAAGAGTTAAGGTCAAGAACAACACTCATCCTTGTATCATCCTTGAATCGTTGTATTACGACAGGAAGTAACGTTTTGAAGCTTTACTGGATTGTAGAAAGAAAATGTTGGTTTTCTTAGGTGAGGCATCACTAGACTTCCTCAGCAGAGTGAGAGCTAATTAGACCATCTGGGTCAAAACATTTTAAATGTTTATATTCAATTCTTATTCAAGTCCAAATACAAGTATATAAAACATACAATTAAGGTACAAGGATCACATTTTACTCCATTTCTAGGTGCGAGTTTTTAAACAGAACTTCTCATTGAGAACAGGAAGTCTAGCGACGTCAGGCCTAAGTCCTTAATATAAAATTTAAAAAAACATAAAGTAATGTTTGTTTTATTTCAATCTGAAACAAAAGTTACAATTTCTGTCTGATCAAATATTTGGGAACAGATTTGTCTCGCCAATTTCATAACTTCATTAGTATAACTTTTGATTTACTCACTCAACCATAACACTGGTTAAGGCTGGGGTACACCTTCGAATTACATAAACCATTTTTGTACTGTTAACTCATAAACGAAATAAAAGTATACATTTTTAGAGGCGGAATTTTACCCTAAACATGATGATGATAGCAGGTTTTGAACAAAAAATGACAATTTTGGCAAAAAATGCCAAAAACAGTATTTTTGCCAAAAATGTTTCTGGAAATCCAAACTAATTGTTAACAATTATTTGTGTAATGTTGAACTTTTTTGCTTTTTGACATCTAGAAACAAATGTCTATGAAGAGTTTTCTCAAATGTTTGATTTTGTTCATTTTACTTGATAATACAACACGTAAAACAGAACCTTGATATGAAAACAGGTCGTGAGGTACGAAATGAAATATTTATCTCAGTAATTATTGCCCAACAAGGCAAAAACTGCATTGATTTGCAAATGCCAAAACAAATCAATTTAATCAACCAAATGTAATTAGTGTTCACTTTACTAATAGCTGACTGATTATTGCTTTTAAACGCTTCCATGCAGTAAGTTCAAGTCAAATTTGATTCTTAAAAATGTAATTTAAGATGTCAGCAATCTCACATTGCATAAATGCTTAAGCATGAAGATGGTATCGTAAGGTGTGATTAATAGAACATATTTTTGTCAAATAAGACGGAACTTTTTAGATTTAAACGAGTTAATTAAGAAGTACACCAACATATTTTAAGATCCATCATTTGACGTTTTGATAGTTGTTTAGAATTAAGTTGTTGTTTAATATTAAAATAGATCAATGGCAAATCTATATTAGTCTGGAGAAGAACGAAGCTACATCACAAACAAGAAACAATCTATACTTAGAAGATGTTGTACTAAAACTACATATTCACAGAGGAAGATCTTAGAATGTCACATCTTCTCACAATCTTTAAACATTTAAACAGGAAAATAAATATGTTAATAAACAAGATAAGAAAACGCACTGTGTGCATCATGTTGATTATCTTAATGATGAAACGTTGGATACCTCTTAAAGTAGACCGTCAAAAATGGGGTGTCCAGGTTCACTGTGGAATTTAATATTGTTTTTTTTTTCGCCTTTTGAATAAGCTTAAATTTGTAGACATTTGGAATATTTTTTGTTCAAAATCATGATTTACCTATTCCGAAGTACCTAAGTGTAAAACATCCAATTACCTTTCCAATGTAAGACTCCCCGCTTGTAATTAAATGACATCTGTCTTATGTTGTTCTCCTAGCTTGGTTCGCATTATGTGTACACATTGACAAATCAGTGGAAAAAGAAGTGATATATAATAGTATACCTAGCTATTGGGCTTTTTAGAACTGGCATATGTACGTAATACACCCCGTGTCACTTTATGTCACTCAGTATACAAACATACTGAGTGAATTCTTGACAGGTTAGACAAGCAATGAACAATAGGTTCATCCCTTATTACGCATTATGTCTAAATATTTACAGTAGAAAAAGAGGGGTAATATGGTAGTTCACTTAGTTCATTAGCGGTGTAGAACAAATAGCACTCTAGACCGTAACATACGTACATAGTGCACATAATAATGATAATACTTTCAATATCACTCAGCATACATATATACTTAGTGAATGTTTGACATGCTAGACAATTAATGAACGCTAGGTTATTACGGGAGACTAAACATTCTGTGTCGTCAGACAGAATGCTTCTAGTTTGAAAGGTTGTTTGTGTATGTTACAGAGGTCCATGCTGGGAAGGCATTTATTCCGCTATCATAGACCACATAAGAAGCCAAAACACCCGATACTGGTTAAACAAAGACATAACAACCTTAATAGATACTCCTATATGGTTGTTATAAATATATAAAGAAAAATTTGGAATTAAGATAAGTGGGCAGAAAAATAATACATTAATCTTGAAACATCATCGATACCATTTTACTGTTATGTTTACCACAAACTCAAACGTCTAGACATGTATTTGTTATTGAACTAGGAAAAAACCCTGTGTAAAAGAGTGATTCAAAATCTAGATATATCATTGTGTTGACCTTTGAGCTTGATCTATATTATAGTATGATAGTGTCGCTGTTGGTGTTGTTCTCCCTTCATCGAAAGGAACTGTTTGGTTAAAACAAGCAGGAGCAGACACGTGTCTTTATTCATCTGTTACTTGATATATTCAAGTAATTTACTGGAGTGGGAATGGAAAGTGCTAGCAATAGGACAGTGATATTTATAAAGATTTACTCGCATTAGAGAAGCCAATCTACTAAAATTTAAAATGTCTCAATAGTTTGAAATTAAGTATAGGGTACATGATGTTGACATATTTTGGGACATACGGTATTTTTATTTTTATTATTTCTTTACTTTGCATGCCTTTAAATGAACCACTTGATATTATCAGTTCAAAATCATTATTTTTTTTATTTTAGACAAAGTAGATTTAAAATCGAAAAAAACTGTAATATGGATGATAAATAATTTCCCATAATGACATGTTTTTATTAAAAGCACGGCAATGTCGATAAGAACAGACATTAGTCTCCAATATCATTATAAAAACTGTAGAACACCATCAGACAGACAGGAAGTTCTGATTGATCTCATATCATTTCCCCTCTAGCTTTCACACAGAGGTAAGATTAACAAAACACGTTTAGCACAATTTCAAGACATTTATAAAATTCATGTCCTTTAAAATTCATATCCTTAAGCAGATATCCAAAATTGCATTATAAAAAATACGATACAATTTTCATTGACAATTTGTCGACAACTGCAATAGGGCGTGAATGTATTTAGTTCTATTAAAAAATATACATGTAGGTGCTCAAAAACGGTCGAATTCGAGGATTCCAATTTTGACTGCATGCCGTATATTGTTCAAACATACCCGTAAATTGGCGCAATTATTTTTAAAACAAACACAAAACAAGTAAACAAAACAACTACATGCAACGCATGTTTTAGAGTTAAAACTTCGAAAATAGTGTAATTAAGGCTCCTCATAAAAGAGATACATGGGTAGTTAAAGTTTTTTTACAAATCTGGATAACACATTTCTTAACGTATTTTTATTTTTTCTTACAATGCTCCGTTTTTTTTTTTTTCATGAATAATACCATATCTTATTGACCAAGACCTTAAATTATAATTGTTAACTAAAATAAATATGAACGGATTTATTTCTTCTCGATTTTCCCCCTTGACCTATTAATTTCAGTGAATTGCACAGATGACCGCATAACGCCGACAAAAGATATACGGTATACTTTCATGCAAAACAACCAGGAACTATTTGCATTGCAAATCCGTGACAAGATACAATCCAATAGAGTTAAAACAATTGCATGAAATTTGATCGACACAAATGTAGTATTCACTCATATTTAGAACTTGATTTTCACACATTTCGAGGAATTACGATATTCAATTCAGCTCTTATTTTGTCTGGTCCAACCTTGCCTTAATCGTTTAGTTCAACTAATATCTTTTCAACAAGTTTTCATAACAAGATACAAACTTTTTTTTTTTACTTTCTATGAAATCATACTTTAGTCTCCTTGGAATATAAACATTTTACTACTAGACAAAAAGAACAGTCTGATTGATAGCACACATTTTAGTTTATTACAAAATTTTACACGGATGCAAACTATCAAAACAGAATCATTTTACACAGTTTAAAGACGTTAGAAATTTTCCCTGTAAGCAAAAGATACGGTTTAGACATTTATCAAAACAATATACTGATAGTTTAAACTATACCTTAAGTACAATCCAATTACGTCGTTCTATATATAGGTACCAAAATACAAAAGCTTATAATTTTATAGATTGCTTGAAATACAGTGTGTGCCAAAAAAACGCAAGATTTTTTGTGATTTTTTTCTGACATAATGTCAGCTTAAAACAGCTTTTTGTTTCATAAAATCTGAACGTTTAAATCTGAGGTTATTACAAGTTCTATGAAGCCCTTAAAAATTGGGCTGGTCCGATTTCATGATCTCAATTCCAAGATCAATAACCAAAATTAGGTGACAATCAAAACATTTATCGACAAGTTACTTCATCTCCAGATGAAAACTTCTATCACTCACTTGCATTTTTTTGTTTATTGTTATATTAAAAGTTTATTGAAAGAATCCAATCAAGCCAAAGGATGTCAAAATAACTTTTGCAATTGTAAGAAATTATAATTTCATGTGTTTCCTCTCCAAACCGGAATGTTTAAGTCCGTTCCTTACATGATGTGGACCTTGATTTTAAAATTTATATTGATACACAATGTAATTTTCCCTCAAAATTACAATTGCAGCTACTGCCTGCGAGTCTCGCATTTTATCTATTCATTTTTATAATAAGAGGTTAATACGAAAACCCGTGATTTTTTTTGTTTGTTTGTTTTATTTTAGAGCTGACACTGACCGAAGAACCACAATTAAAACCAGGAAGGTTTCAGAAAGACTGCTTAAACTAAATTTCATAATTGGTTAATAACTGCTTATAATTCTTACTTCAAATTGATCACCTGTTTGTTTTCAATGAAAATAATTGACCAATAATATCTTTAAGCCACAGATAATTGTGAAATTAGTTTAATGGGTTAAAATCGGTTTAAAGGGGCTAATGTCTGGGATGCATACATGTATCAACCTGGGTTATTCTTCATCCGATGATCACAATTCGGTCTAGATTGAAATGTGTTCTCCGTTTTAAAAATACTGTAACTCCGGACAGGAATATCCGAATTGTATGAAACAGACGGCATAATGAAGGAGAGAAGCTCTTTTTTAATATCATTGGTGATTTGATGAGAAAACGGGCCTGCTTAGATTTTAAATATTTTTATTTTCCAATATTGTGTTTTTATTGGCACACTCTGTAATAAAAAGGCACCATGTAGGATACTTGCAAATTTCAACGGGTAGATATTACAATGCGTCTCTTTTTTTCAGTGAAAGTGATTGCTGTGTTTAGCCCTCGTTCAACTAAGCTATTTTCTACTACGTCATCACATAAGGGGTGCGGTGGTTGGTGGGGGTTACCACCACCCCTCTAGAAATGACATTAACCTGCTAAAGTATGGTTATTTTATAACATAGTACAGGGTAGGGTCTCCTCTTTCCATTTAAGCAAAAATCATGAAAATCGCCCAATGCGTTACGTAATTATGATGTCATAAAGTACTTCAGGGCGGAAAATTTCAACGAAATAAAGTTCTAAATATCGATGTTTTTATCGTAATTTTTGCTTGTGAATAAAGGAGTGGTAGTTCTAATATGTTCTGTAATTCTAAGCTATTATATTTTCAAAATGGCGACTTTTCTATGAGCGGGGTTATTACCCCTTAATACCCAAGGACTTTGCTTTGTTTAAGGCTGGTGCAGACCTTTAAATGGCATAAATGTTTTTTGTACTCTAACTCTAAAACTAATTGTATAATCTTTATAAAAGTATACATTTTTAGAAGCGGATTTTTACACTGAACATGATGATGATATCAGTTTGTGAACAAAAATTCCAATTTTGG
>JXSR01S064469.1:87940-99305 GCA_000969725.1 Ophiothrix spiculata
TTTTTTCTTACACTGCTGTTTTTTATTATTTTATGAATAATACAGTATCTTATAAACCAAAACATTAAATTATAA
This sequence comes from Ophiothrix spiculata, assembly GCA_000969725.1. NCBI lineage: Eukaryota > Metazoa > Echinodermata > Ophiuroidea > Amphilepidida > Ophiotrichidae > Ophiothrix > Ophiothrix spiculata. Next base: position 88,016 of record JXSR01S064469.1, read on the forward strand.
TTGTTAATTCTTCTCGTTTTTTCCCCTTGACCTATTAATTGCACAGATGACCGCATAACGCCGACACAAAACAAAAGATATATTGGCGGTAGACTTGTAAGTTTCAAACAATACGAAATACTTCCATGCAAACAAACAGGAACTATTTGTATTGCAAATCCGTGACAAGATACAATCCAATAGAGTTCAAACAATTGAATGAAATTTGATCGACACAAATGTAGTATTCACTTATATTCAGAACGTGATTTTCACACATTTCAAGGAATTACGATATTGAATTTAGCTCTTACTTTGTCTGGTTCAATGTTGCCTTAATCTTTTAGTTCAACGAGTATATTTTCAAAAAGTTTCCATAACAAGATAAAAACCTGTGTTTTTTTAACTGTCTATAATATCATACATTAGTCTCCTTTATTTAACTGCTATACAAAAAGGACAGTCTGATTGACAAGTTCCTCTCAAGCTATTACACAGATGCGAAATTATCAAAACAGGATCATTTTACACAATTTAACGACGTCAGAGAAATCACTGTAATCACGGTAAGATACGGATTAGACATTTATCAAAACAATATACGGAGGGTTCTTACTATACCTTAAGTATAATCTAGTTACGTACCAAAATACAAAAGCTGATAATTTTATAGATTGTTTGAAATATTAAAAGTCACCATGCAGGATACTTTCAAATTTTAAGGGGTAGATATTACAATGCGTCTCTCTTTTTCACTTTAATTAATTGCTGTGTTTAGCCCTCGTTCAACTAAAGTATTTTCTACTACGTCGTCACCTAAGAGGTCTGTTGGTTGGTGGGGGTTACCACCACCCCCTGTAGAAATGAATTTGATGTGCTAAAAGTGTGGTTGTTTAATAACCTGGTATAGGGTCTCCTCGTTCCATTGATACGTAATTTATGAAAATCGTCCATTGCGTTACGTAATTATGACGTCATAAAGTAATTCAGGTCGAAAAATTTCAATTAAATCTGATTTTGGCCAATATTGACAATATTCAAAATTGTGCTATAAAAGTTCTTAATATCGATTTTTTTCGCATTTTTGCTAATGAATAAAGGAATGGTAGTTCTTCTTCTTCTTCCGATAAAGTGCGGACTCAAATACATGAGGATGAAACGCACTGCGTGTGCACATGAGTCGGATCAAGTCGACGCATGAAACAGAGTTCTAGTGCAAACCATGTACAAAAGTGCGAGTAAAAAGTCCAGGTGATGCTGTAACTACTTCAGCAGGGAGTCCCTCAAGACGGTCTTGAAGCTGTCGAGAGACTGATGATCTGCTGGATCCATATGAAGTGCGTTCCATTCCCTGATGGTTCTTGGGAAGAAAGAGTTACTGTAGGCGGAGATGTTGGTGTGTGGTTTGACAAATCTTGATGAGTGGCCCCTTGTGGTGGTAATGAGCGGAGTGAGATGCTGTTCCCATGATATGTCCACCAGACCAAAGCGCATCTTGTACATCATGCAGAGGCGGTTGAACATGCGTCTGTCCTGAAGTGATGTCCATTTCAATGTGAGAAGCATATCAGTGACACTGCTTGTCTTGTCATAGTTATTGGTGACAAATCGTGCTGAGCTGCGCTGGATTTGCTCAAGCTTTTTCACATTTCTCTGGGTGTGAGGGTCCCAAGCAGAGGAGGCGTATTCCACTGAGGGTCTTATAAAAGTGGTGTAGGCTGCTTCTTTCACATTCTGACTGAAGTGGGTGATGTTGCGTGATAGGAAGGCTCTGGTTGCAGTGGCTTTCTTACGAATCTTATCAACATGTGTGTTGAAGTTGAGATGGCTGTCCAGATGAACCCCAAGGTACTTGGCAGATTCCACTAATTCAAGGGTATGGCCATGGATGGTGTAAGGGCTGCAGATGGGTTTGCGTTTATTGGTCACACGTAATACCTGACACTTTGAGGCGTTAAAACGCATTAGCCAGTCAGATTCCCACTTTTGCAGAGCATCGATGTCATTCTGGAGTTTGGTGGCGTCTTCAGGTGTGTTGATCTTCCTGTAGATGACACTGTCATCTGCGAACAGTCTTACAGTGGAGCTGGTAACAGAGGCTGGGAGGTCGTTGATATAAATGACGAACAGCAAAGGTCCCAGAACACTTCCCTGCGGGACCCCAGAGGTAACTGGGGATTCAGAGCTTGTTTGGCCTTCGATAAGAACTGCTTGTGTGCGGTCTGCCAGGAAGTCTTCTATCCATCTAAGGACATTCCCTCGGATGCCATAATGTTCTGCTTTCCTCAAAAGATGGCGATGAGACACCTTGTCGAAAGCTTTCTCGTAGTCCAATAACACCACATCGATCTGGGCTTTATCATTCAGTCCTTTTGATAGATCATCTATAGTTAGTATCAGTTGAGTCTCACAAGATCTTTGTTTACGAAACCCGTGCTGTGAATCAGACAGGATCTTGCAGTTGTCAAGATGTTGTCTAACAATTCTGAAAGTTTAAGCTTCTTAACATGTAGATATTTTCAAAATTGTGACTTTTCTGTAAACGGGGTGGTTACCCCTTAATACCCAATGACTTAAAGTTTGCTTGGTTTGAGATTGAACAATTCATAAACTAAGCATTTTAACAAGCCTACACTGTTAGAACGTTGGGCAAATAATTTACCCAACGTTGGTTCAACTATGAACAACCCAACTTCTGGGTAAATAATTACCAACGTTGCGTACAATGTTGGCTAATTACCTAACTGTTGGGTAAAAGTTTTAGCTAATTACCAAAATATCGGGTAATATTTCATCAACAGTTGGTAAATATTATTTACCCAACAATTGGGTTGTTCATAGTTTAACCAACGCTAAAAAATTGCCCAACAGTATAACAATGTAATTGAAAACGCAGAGAAGGTCTCTCAAAACTTAAACGATTTATGTACAAAATTTAAAATGTTAATTAAAGATATAATCCAAACACAGCTTGCAGTCAAGCTGCGCATGCTCAGTAAAATTATTATCCGACCTTTTGATTATTTGGAACTTAAAGAATATAAATAAGGGAAAAATATAATAGATATGAACAAAACATACATTATCAGGGGAACAATCAGGGAAAATTGGATAAATTGTTCGGTTCATCGAGCTTTTTAGAAGTTTTGAAGTGGTAAATTGGGATTATCATAAGGATGAAATGCATGCATGTCATATTTTTGTGAGTTCCATTAGCACTAAGTAGCAACCCGCTTACGTTTATTTCACCATCATTGTAAAGAGACCATTAGCGAAAGTACCACCAAATGGGATTACACTCCTCCACTGTAATGGGAAAAGGTTCCTTTTAAATCCACTTTACGGGGTACCGGTAAACGGATCGATTATAGGGATCTCCTTCTCAAAAGTTAAAAGTACGCCAACATTTTCTGTATAATGCTCAATCTGTATAAGTAGTAAAAGATTTTGAATTCTCTGTGGTAAATGTAGAGTAACAAGTGAAATGAAAATAAATCAATTATCATTTGGTTATTATTTTAGCACAATTTAGAGGCGTAAGTGTATTAACAGGTTTGATCTATTTTAGTAGTGAACCAAACGGGATAATTTAGTAATATTTCAAAACCTGACGGGTACAATGATTCTAAGCAAACAGATGACATTATACAAATAAAATTGAATACATTTTTTAGTTTTCCTTTTCTCTTTCATTTCAAAAAAGAATGAAGTCTCTAGCATCTACGCTTGGGGAACTCTTTTGAAAACCGACACAAAAAATCCAAGATGGCTGCTAATTAAATACGCAAATTAGGTGATTTTATATTTTTGTTTTGTTGGTCACCCAAGTATTCTAGACACCGAATATGAAGTTCATACCATCTCTAATAAAAAAAAACATTTTTGGTGCAAATCTTCCCTTAATGTCAACCACCAAACTGAGAGAATGCTTGTCAGACTAGAAAATCAATGAACGCTAGGTTATTACGAGTGACTGGACATTTTGCGTCGCCAGACAGAATGCTTCTCGAATGAAAGGATAATTGTGTATTTTACAGAGGTCCAAGCCGGGAATACGTGATATTTATTCTGCCATCATATATATATCACATAACAGCAAACAATCCTGATTTATATTAGACAAATAAATAAAAAAATGACAGAGACATCTATAAACTTATTATACTAGAAGAGGATTAATTGGAATATAGAGACGTTGACACAAAAATAACAGAAGAAGTATCAATATATTTCTACTTTTGAAGTTGTAATCTGAAATTACATTGTTATAACTTTCTCACTTTTTTCAAATGTCATTAAATAACATTGTCTTATCATCTAATGTAATTTTTACCATAAACTACAAATTCTAGACTAGACATCAATTTCATGTTGAACTAGGAAAACCTCCTATTGGTAAGTGTAATTCAAAATCTAGACATATCTTTGTGTTAACCTTTGAAACCTTCCATGTACGAGCTTGATTTAAAATCTGATAGTATCTTTATTGATGCATTTGTTTTCGTTTAACAGGAAGAAAAAGATAACTGAAGCAAGCAGGATCAGTCACGTATCTTAAATCATCTGTTATCTGATATTTCTAAGTATTTACCTGAGTGTGAATGCAATGTCCAAACAATCAAACACTGAGATTTATAGCCATTGGGTTTTATTACATTATATAATTATTAGCGTCAGTGTTGACAAATAAACACGCTTTGAATATTATTGAACATGGCTTTACTCTACAATGATATTAATAAAATACAATAAGAAAAAATGAAAAAATAAAAAAGTCATTTATGTCCTAGTATAGATGCATACTTCTACTTCTACTTCTACGTTAATAATCAGAAGGATCCATATGTTTGGACATAAATGCCGATACTCTGGTTCCTAGAGTTGATGACGTATTTTGACGTACGGTCACGTTTGCCGGGGAAGGTTCCCCTACTCTTTTCGGACGGCCGTAGCCTAGCCCGTGACGTTCTTTTACATCCGACAGTGTGTCAGGAACACTTCAGATGGGATAGACGGCTTTACGTGCCCTCCGAAGCACGAAGCAAGTAGAGTAAAGTTTCTTGCTTAGGGAAACAAGGAGACGTGCCGGGACCGGGGCTCGACCCCACGACAGATGTACTTCATATGCATGTACAAACTTGAAATAGATTAAGGTAAAGTAGAAGGGAAGGGATTGAATTTGTTTTTAAATAGATATGAGAGAAACTTAAGAGTAAATCTATGTAAGGACCACATGATCGACGGAAGAAGGGGGTCGGCAATTTGTAGACCATCTAGGGCCTATGGCATCCCTATGACTCACTCTTCATCCCATTGCACTAAGAAAATCACAGTGTTTCTAGGTATGAAATAAAGGGTAGTACAAAAAATGCATAGTTTCATCATTGTTTCCTCACCTTCAAAAACATGTTCTTGAGTATGTGACTTTGCTTTTCATTATAACCTAGATATTTCGAGCTAGTATTTTTATAACATGTTATAAACATAGTCACCTTCATTATAATTGTAGATAAAAATAGCAGTGTTTCAATATTTTGGAAAAAAAAAGTTCTATTTTTTTTAAAAAATCATATTTTTGGCCAAAATATGTCATTTTTTATGTGTTTGTTACTCTTTTGGTCACTAGTTATACATTTAAGTTTTATTGTGGTTGTAATATTTATTGTTGGGCCCACTATAATCAAAAAATAATAATTGTATTATGGCTGGTTTATACTAGAAACACTTACAAATTTGTACCGTTCATTGAATATATATGTATACACTGTATACTTTATGGTACCCCTCCCCCGGAAACCTAAAATAAACTTTTAAATTATGTAATTAGCTAGCTTAAGATCTCCACTATCCATGCATACCAAATAAGCACAATTGCGCAATGTAGTAATCAATTACAATACCCGAAAACATGTGCTATTAAAAAATTGGCAATTAAAAGTAAATGCCAAGTGTAAGAAAGTTTCAAAACTTATGTTTTTATATGACACAAAACAGATTTAATATCCGATTTTAATATTTTCTTTAATTGATATCTTTCATTGAAATAAAGTTTTCATAAATTATTAAGAACAGACATTAGTCTCAAATATCATCATAAAAATTGTTGTGCACCTTCAGACAGGCAGACAATTCTGACTTATATCATATCATCCCCTAGCTTTCACACCGCACTAAGATTAACAAAACACGTTAACGCAATTTTAAGATTAATTGAATTATTGCCTTTAATCCAAAAAAAATCGTTGACATATATGATACATTTCTCATCGGCAGTTTTTCGACGACTTCACTTTGCATATGAGTCAGATACATCGTTCTATATACTTTGTTAATACATGCAAGTTCTCAAAAATTTCGATGGTCGATGTGGCTGAATGTCGCAAACTTTCCACAACATTTTGCGCAACAAAGATTTTAGCTTTTTAACTTAAGAATTAGAGCTTCTGAGAATGTTTAGTTCAAAGTCCCTTGATCATGTTAAGGTTCTTATTTATATGAGTGAGTGATGTTTTATTCATTTCAATATTTCTCAATCTGCTATTGTCAAAAGAAATTTATAAAATACTTAACTGTTTTTGATTGAATATTTCTCTTAATATTAAATATTAAATTAATACGGTATTATAAGTTTCTTCTAAAATCACGAAATAAATTCAAAATTAAGTGTAAAAAGGGTCATGATTAGTGTCAGCATTCGCAGCCTTTCTAAAAAATATTAAAAAAGCTTCGAACATGTTCTGTTTATTTTAAAAGGCTATTTGTTTTATTGGGCTTTCTTTATACCTGTGCATTAAGGGAACATGCACTCTTTATGGATCCCCTCCATTACATAAGAAAGATAAATCATTCATTTGGGAAATATACTAGAAATAGGCAGAGGACTTTTGTTTCATTTTTTCACTTCTTCACAAAAAACAATACTTCATCGTATTTGAAACTTTTGCTACATTATTAACCAAGCCGGGTTTTCATGACCTGAATATGAAATGTTTTATATTAATACAAAGGGAAATGTGGTCTAGAGGACATTCAACTTTACTGTTCGGCAAAAATCACAAATGAGATTACTTACAGCTGTGAAAACAAAACATCGTGTTAACTTAATCAATGTTTCATTTTGTATTAACCAGATATCTGTCATTAACTTAAAAAGTATACCTCCAACATCATTTGGTTTATAAGGTTGATCTAATATGATTTTAAAAACCCGCAGGATTAGCCTTAAGATTTACACGAAATGTGCATGACGTGAACTAATTCTAACGTGTAAAGACTTCTAGAAAGTGTATTAAAATCAATAATTTAATTTAAAAATGCCTCTTTCGTGCATTTTTCAATAACCATTTTAATAGTGCTGAGAGTTTCATTACAAATGTATACCGTTAAATATGACGCGGCGCAAGCACATGTATTTTCTTTAAGTCTCTTCTCTAACACTAGGGAATAATTACCACTCTTTTGAAGATGTGTATAACAAAATCAATGTAATGATAAAATAGAGTAAAGAACATTAGAAAAGAGGATATAGCATGCCTTTCAATTTGAACGAGCCATGTACTTTATCAAGCCTCTTTGTAGTTTAAAAGTGGTAAATTGGGATTATCATAAAAGTAATAAGATAAAAGCATGTCATATTTTTGTAACGCGTTTACACTATAAGTGGAAGCTTGCTAAACTTTATTCCAATATCTTTACAAATCGACCGTTAATGAAAGTGCTTCCAAATGGGATTACACTCCTTCACTTTAATGGAAAATACTCCTTTTAAATCTTGTTGTTGGTGTAAATGGGTACTCAGCTTTACAGGATAAGATTTTCTTTATAATGCATAGGTTTGATATATCATAGAAAGCTTGTTAGAGTACACTAGGGTAAAGTCGTGATCACTAAAAAGTTTTTTTGCTAAAACGTTGTTTATTAAGTTAATCAGGTTTCGGTTTTTTATATGTATTTATTCCTTTATCTATATTTTTTTCACGTCACATTTTTTTCGAATTCAACTTTTGCTTTACAAATCGGAACACCACTCTGTTTTTTTCCATTAAATTGGACAAATGTCAGTTCCACAAGTAATTAAAGTTGCATATAACATGGCATCAAAACTTCTCACTTCTTTTATTTCATCATAATGCCATAACCCGTAATTGCGATAAATGTAATATCTTGCTTAACTGTGTAAATCCCATTGGAATGGTAGAAAATAAGACGTACCGGTACTTACAAAATTGGTCATATCTTAAATATTGTCAGCCGATTTCCATATTTTTTTCTGCATTTGAAAGTATATTAAATCTGCTTTACAACAACAACAAGAACTTTATGATTTGGTGCTTTGATCAAGGTCAAGGTGATCTGTAATCCGTACACATTTTTATTTCGATTCACGTAGTATGTTCAAAAAGGGTCTATGTTCAAAATATACTAACAGACTAATGGTAAATGTTATTTTAAACCATAAACTGAAGTGAAAATAGGTCGTTTCTACATCTGTTGTAGGAAACGTATAGCACTGTATACTTTATAGTCTTGTTCATTTATAATCACTGCCAAGCAAACACTGCACATGAAATCAAATTATACAACCACATTTAATCAATGTTCAGTTTGATTGATTATTGTTCTTTCGCCAATTCATGCATTAAATTCTAGTCAAAATGATTTTTAATAAAGATTTTAACATTGTCAGAATTCTTACATGTCATTAATGATTAAGCGAGAAGATATTTCTGAAGTCGTCAGGTATGATTAATAGAGCATGTAGTTTGTCGAATAAAACGGAACAATTGAATACGCTAGAATAAGAACATATGTAAAATATAAATGCATATAAATCTCTGAAAATGCTTTCAAATCACTAGAAAGCATTTCCATGTTTTTATCCCAATCATAGTGTCATATTTGACCTTGAAGTTGACTTTGTTGGACATTGTTAGATAAATTTCCTAGCATATAGTTGCAGAGGGGACCTCGTGGAGTTAGGATGTTCTTATTATGGGTGTTTAAATATAGCAACTGTGTACTATAACAAGTATCTAACAATGTCTAAACAAGTCAACTACAATGGTCAAATGTGACAATGTGATTAGGACATTGACATGGAAATGCTATTTTTTTCAGAAATTTGTATGCATTTATATTGTATAAATATAATTTACAAAAGGGAGCTATTGGAGTTGGGATGTTTTTATTCTGGCGTATTCAATTGTAGCGAGTTGATTTACATTCGACAATAGTTTAAACGATGATAAACATAAATGAGTAAAAGCAAAGTTTCGAGAAATATTTTTTTTAACATCAAGATATATATTCCGAGAAATAATTTGATAGGGTAAGAGAAAATGTAATCCTTTTAAAGGTTACTCTCATAACATAGAAATATATTATAACATATTATATTAACCCCAATAAGGTGAAGGAGATTTGTTGGGCTTTGTTTGGTGCTTTGACTGAGATACTGCAAAGAACTCTCCAATCACAAATGGGAAGCATTCCACGGAGAGTCATGTCGTTGTACTCTTTTCAATTAGGCCAGAAACAATATTAATTAATCAGAAATTATCATTACAGTGTATTGATCAACCCTATAAAGTTTCACATCTCGTATGAAAGGAAATATTGCAAATTAAGTTTCCTTTTTTATATTACTGTTCACGGCTTTGGTCCTGATTTTCTGAATTATTTGTGCCTTCAAGTTTTCCATTGACTCTGTATCACTTTAGTGAGCTTTTCAGTGGCCTTGATTTGAAGTTTTATAGTGTAGTTACGAACATGGCGAAGCACACGTCTCAAAAATCGGTACATACCGAGATATGGCGTGTTTTTTTAATATGGAAACCCACAGAAAAAACATTACCGGTCAATTTCCAAATTGAAACCCGATCTAGTTATCCACAACAAAGTTGACAATTCTATCCATCTCGTTGAACTCACTGTGCCTATTGAAACAAATATCGCCAATGCACATGAGCGTAAACAAAAAAAGTACGTTGACCTTGTTTCCGACATTGAGGATAATGGGTTCGCCTGCGACCTGACATGCTTTGAAGTTGGTTCGAGAGGACTCATTACTCCTGACAATGTCGGAAACATTGCCACGGTATTTTCCTCTGTAGGTTCCAAGCCAAAGAAGGCATTTGTGAGAGAAATTAGTAAATTGGCTCTTCTAGCGAGTTATACGATCTGGAATGCTAGACAAGAGCCGGCTTGGGGCTCAGATAATCAGCCCCTTATTGGCATATGATCTCGTTTGTTTCCTTTGCTGGTTTCTCAAACACCTTGTCTCCATCTCATTTTTTGCACCGTTTTGTGATACTGTTTTTTGTATATAGCCCTGCGTTAGTTTGGGCATCAAAGTCTTTTGATGTTCATTTTATGGCCTGGGCATATGTGTACCTCCTTTATATCATTGTTGTTTTCATGATGCTTAAGGGTACGAGGAATCCCTATGCTCAGGAAAATGTGAATCCTAACTATTTTTTAAACATGAAAAGATAAATAGTTTCCACTGCCTTTGCGGGGACTCGAACCATGGATTATGGCTGGGGTTAGTCATGCATTACGAAGCGAGCGCTCTACCGCTGAGCTATCAAGGCAGCGTTGAGATGGTGAACTAAAATCTAAAACATAAAAATTAGAATGCCGTATTTTTCTTTTGTTTACATAAAAATTGAAATTTTTGCCTCATTGGAATGCTCAATTTGTAAGTAAATTATGCGAATGCGTATATCAGACAAAATGTAGATAATGTAGATACTAAAATCAGGCTATTCACAGCTCGAACAGGGCGAACTCAGAGTCATAATTCATGCCAGGTTTTTCGAGCAAAACAACGCGGGTTTGTTACATTATCATTCAAAATCAACACAACAAATTTATAAAATATTATTTGTAATTCAATAAACAGTATCAAGCCTACAATCTGTCAACATTTGAAAACAGGCGAATCGTTCGAACATCATAAAATTTTAAGGTTTCGACGAAAAAGGTGTACATTTTTCGAAGGAGTTTATTGACGTTTTTTTGACCTTGATAATGGACGTGAAATCACCAGTAAAGTCTCATGTATAAACTAAAGACTCTATTACATATGTACGCCAAAAATTGTATTATTCTGATATGTGTAAGTAGGTAAAAAGCTGCAGTAAAGTTGCCGTTGGCAAAAATGGCACCCATTTAGGGACTGTAGCCTTAATAAAGGTTGAAATAACAACAATTCCATATTTAATGTCAAGTGTGTACATTGCCTGTTTGCTAGTATATAACGTAAAGACACCTGAATGGTTGTTATAATTTTAAGTAGCCCATGTAATCA